>SJOL01009186.1:65450-92964 GCA_004794785.1 Opisthorchis felineus | reverse complement strand
GCTGGGCTGGGCTGGGCTGGGCTGGGCTGGGCTGGGCTTGGCGATTTGATCGAAAACGTTTCATCACCAATCGAGGTGACATCATCAGTGCGTTGTTAGGGCGCGTAGTGGGGTATAGCGATGGGTCGGTGTTTGTGCGTTGAGTAGTTTTGCGTGTGTTTTGATAAACGTGCTGCTGCCGGCGCTGACCTTCGATCACGATTGGTTTTTTTGTTAGCCTCTGCTCTGATTGATCGGTGACCACGTGACCTTTGAGCTTAGCCGCCACTGCTCTCGTACCCTGATCGGCGCTGGAGTGACCTCTGTCCTTGACCCCTCTTGGTTAAGATATTGGTCCTGTGCACGTAGTGCTGCATAACTTGGATCCAGTTCAACGCGTCAGTTGACCGAGTCCGTTGTGGAGTACCATGTTTCCAGAAATTCCCTTCCATGTCTCGTGTCTCCAAATGCCAAGATTTTTGCGTCTTCCAAATGGAATTGATTGGAGTTCATTTGCTACGCCACATTGTTCTTTTTGGTTGTCCTTCGGTCTTGAGATCGGTCTCCATAAAGAAGCATTCGGTTCGTGGGCTACGAGGATGTTTTGGATCCATTGGGATGCATATTTGGTTAATTAAAAGGCCGATCCTGAACATCCTCACTGTCAAAAACCTGTCTTTTACTACATATGGATCTGATCCGCTGTAGAACAACTCAGTTTTGAGCAAAATTCATTTGCATTTGTCTTTTCAAAGACAAAACTAACTCCATGCGACTGCAAGTTGTTTGCAACGGTGCCACTCTCAAAAGTGTCTAAATCACTCTTCCTGCATAACCCTGGAATGGCAGATGAATATTATGCCGTTAGTTAGTATACCTCGCACTGGACTGAATCCATGCCAGGAAAGACACCCACGCTCATCTATACTAGTGTAGGGTGGAAATCCTTTCGCAGTGGAGTTGTTTACTAGAAAACACTAACTAAACAGTTACAAACTATTGGACAGGAAAGCGAACCTCCCATGTGCACCTTTAAAAACTGAATATCCGTCTTCTTCCTGAACGCGTCTTCTTGAACTCTCCTGGATATTCATTGATTACCGCATAGTTGCAAGCAAAAACTGCAAAGTAGTCCCACAAATTCCGTAATAAATCCCACCTTCCATTAGATCAAGTCGGAGTTACGAGAACACACATACTACTCGCATGCGTCATCAGTAGTACCCAACGTCACACTAGTATGTCTCATCCTTGTAGGAATAAAATGGTCTTTTTTTCGACGTTCTGTGTGTATGTTCCATTTTGTCACAATGCAACAGGCGAAGAGTTATGCAACTGTTCTCCAGTTTCAAATATGCCAATGTGTAAACGTTTTCCGTTTGAAACTTATTCCATAAACTGTTGATGTTCCGGCAAACTAGAACACACTAGAACACTAGAACAAGTTGAGAAGATGATACCTGTTACAATCCCTTTCGAACACATTAAGGGTTTGGTAAATGTGTTCCAAACCGAGTCCCTCGGCTTTGGACTACTAAATTTTCCATGTTTTCAGTCTGGTTTCTTTGCCTTCCCGTTGTTAGTTCCTTTTGTGTGCATTTTTTTAATCATCCATTCAACTACCACCAAACTCACACCTGTATATCCTGTTTAACTGGTCGGTTAGAGCTTTTGTGTGCTTTCTAGGGGGTATCTCAATCGCGTTCACTGACATAGTCAAAGGTTAGGAGTTTAAACAACAAAGTTTCAATGAATACTTCCATACTAATAACGAATGAAAGCAAAATGGAAATTTTATGAGGTCAGCGCAATCTGGACGCGATTACCTTTGATAGCATTTCAGATTGTTAGAATCCGCCACCGCTTTACTACCTTCCGATCCTTCCCCCTATCTTGATCCTACTGTTTTCCGAGTTATGCTTCCAATCTCTTTTGTTTTAACATCTCCTCCTCGCTGTGAACTGTGCGAACTAATCAAGCCAGTATGAATAAAGATTGCCCAAACAAGTAAATGTCAAAATTACAGAAAATCAGCATTACATTAGGTTCGAATACATTTTCACCTAGCTGTACCTACTGGCCAACATGAATATCATTGACACGTTTTTCTTCTCCCTTTCTACAGCCTTTTGCACCTTCGAATCTTTTGGTGGTAAGCTAACATGGATCAAAGTATATTTGTACGGAGATGAATTACTTGAATGCGGTATTTGGAAGCCTATTTTGATAAATGGAACTGCTTGATTTTTACCGCAGCCCATTCATTTATTGATTGTTTTCTGTTATGGTGTGCTAACTGTGTAGCGAGTAACGTAACAACGAAAGGACCACTCCTAAAAGAGTGCACAGCTGGAAAGAGGTCCTGTTCATCCTCATCAGTAGAGACGGTAATATGCCAGTAATGGGATCTGTGGCATACGCACCAAACAACCATGGAGGAACAAGTCTTTAGTAAACCGGAGGAGAAAGCGGAGCGGTGAAGACTTACTGTAGAAAATCACACGTCTCTAGAGAGAACTTCCAAACGGGAGTTGCCTACACTCTCCAAAAACCATCGAGCCGAGTGCCTATGAGTATCATGTTGAACCAAGAGTAACCCAACGTCATTTGAAAACCTCACCAAACACAAGCTCAACACACAACGATGCACAGGTGTTAGGTAGGCAGTCCACCGAGGAAGTGATGGCGAACACGCTGGATGTCATATCCTGTGGGTTTCCAACCCAGCGCAGGAAGAATCACTTGAACCCTATCCAGGGGGATGGGAGAACCCCACAGCGCACACAAATTGATAGTAGCTTCTTACATTTTGCGTTGACAGATTATAGCCTGTTACCAACAAACTTTCTGAGTTGAATCCATCAACTTCTTTGGTAGATGTGGGTTGGGAATATGCAGTTTTCCACTTTATATACCAATTCAACCTGCTACACAAGCGAATCCGACTCATTACCCAGTACTCGCTTATGGACCTTTCCATCGGTCAGTCAACGTCGGCTGCACTACGGTGGCAAAATATATGATGATGTTTAGGGTCTTCTAACCGTTGGATAAAGTTTCATGTCCACGGAGTAGGACTGCTGTCAAGATCATTTTATAGACACGGTCTTTTAGCTTCAGTGACATTCTCGCCAAAGGTGACGCAAGTTGGCAAACAGTGCTCGTGTGGTTATGCGGCATGAATTGATTTCATCTGTCCCAATGCAGATGCAGCTTCTGCGAATGCCAACATAAGTGAACGCACCAAAACAATCAAGCTCCTCCCTCTGAGATTTGAAAGACGCACATGACAATTGGAAGTCATGAAATAAGACTTTGGACCTAGAAAGTTCACAAGCCATTCCCAAACAGATGTTGCCAAACATGGTAGATTATGCAGGTGTGTGATGGTCAAACAACAAAACAATGTTATCCGCATAATCTAAGTCTACTAACCTCTCTCTCTCTCTAGATGTGATTTCAATATTCAGAATCGCCATCACCTGGAGGGTACACATATTGATGTTATCGATGATAAAAGTGAGCAAAAATGGGGGAAAACTTATAGAGAGCTCATTGAAAACCCTAACGCCACCGGGATTATGGGAATACATAGCGCGAAGAATATCCACAAACTTCGAAGGCTTTTTTTGTTGACTACGTGTAGAAGAGTATCCATGAAAATCCACCGCCTTGGAGGCCCCTTTGAATTCACGGTCAGCGCACAGTCTACCTGATCCAACTCCTGACTGGTTCTCTCAGACTTGTGTCTCGCGTAATGTCGACAGATATTACAGTATTTCTAAAACCCGTAGCTGTGATAAAACTTATATCTCTGTGGTTGGAATGGTCACTTCGGGTGCTTTTTTTCAATAAAGGTACACTGATCGATCAGTTCCAGACTGCTGAATTGCATTCGCATCCCAAAATTAATTTGAACAAACTGGTCGGTTCTCACCAAGCCTCTGAACAAACCTGGTTGGAGCTCATCTGGCCGGGCCGTCCAATGATGCCTGCGGACAGAAAGACATATTAGTAAATCAGAAACTAGGGGAGGGTTTATGTGCAGATCATGGCTTGAGTTAAGCCTCTTGAATAGAGGGGGTGGTTTGTGGCGCAGACGGCCAAATAAACTCTTCTCCAAAGTATACTGTCCAGAGGTTAGGACAGTGGTTGATGTCGTCAAACAGTGAATTTTTAATATTATCTTTGATGGTCTAACGAGGAGCCGTTGTGTTTATCAGGTAAAAATGCTTCAGAACTTTCCCAGTGGCACAAGCTTACTTCATTATCAGGGCTTTCTGATTCCACGGAATTTCCTCGTCGGCAGATAGACTGTGGGTGAGCCGACATCAAACAAGAATTCTGACTGAATAATGGTCAGGGTTTGAAGGTATACGACGTCTTGAATAAAAAAGGAACATTGACTATTCATTTGGCGAGTCCTCAGAGATAGCGAATGTCGAATTCCCTGTCGTTTGAACTGCCATGCTTACCTGCTCATAGTTACGCCTGACATCCCTTAGGATGCGGTTTTTTAACTTTACACCAATCAATTAATTGATTAATTAATTAATGGATCACAAAATTTCAGATGGATAATCAAGAAACTTTCTCCCTCAGTCTCCTAGGGAAACCTATAGAAATTGTACACTGCACAAGGGCTCAACCTGAATAGATATTAGCAGTCCAGAAAGATCGATTACCAAGAACAGGACCTTGTTACCAAGTGCGAATAGTGCGACTCGAGAGTAACTAGTTCACGATCAAAGTATATTTTATCGAGTCAGATCTACAATCTGTTAATGCATATGCCGAAATTATAAATAGAGAGTGTATATTAGTTTGAGCAGTACGGGTTCTCATGAGAGTTGATAAACGAGAGCTTTAAAGGAGGTCTCTCAAGGGGGTCTCTCAAGCGGGTAATGAGGCTTTTGCTCGAAAGCTTAGAGCTAAACGAACACCGGCGTAATCCGGTTCAGCACAGTTCTTAGGGAGTAGATTGATTAACTTACACAGATAATGTATTTACAGTTCATACATCAAACATCGCAATGAAAACAGAGGAACGAAGTCCGAGAGGCGGAAGCGAATTGGCAGAGCTTATCGTTGGCTCACTATTAGTCACTTCTTTAGAAGATAGACTGAAATACTTATGAATTTACAGAAGAGTGATTGATAAATGAGAAGGGAATAGACTGAATGGATAACAATGAAGGAAGGTGGGAGGTTTCATTAGCATCCTGTTTTTGCTTACCCACCCTGTTGTACGCTGTAAGTAAGGCGGCCCATTTGATGGCATCACAGAAAGGCCTATTTGAGGGGAAAATACTGACATTCGCACGGTTTGTGGTTCTACGTGGGCTGACATACTGCCAGGGTGCCCAAATCTAGACTATAGCCTCTGGTGGTGCGAATTTCCGCAGAGTTTACTGAGGTGTCTACTGGTAATGTTTCACAACGGTAAGATACGGACAGACTTAATATTTCAGGAAGAATCTCCATTTGAAAAATTTGCTTCCCAACGGTTTTCCGAAACTCCGTCCTAAGGAGAGATTTCAGAGCATTATTAAGGCAGATATAAAAAACTTGCGGCAAATTTTGACCGACCGAAATAACTTTTCCGCTTTTAATCTTCGGTTTCTATGAGATGTGCTAGGGACTACGTCTTGAGGGGGATCAATTTTATTTCGTCTATCCACATGATTTTTCCAGAGGGAGGAAATGGTTCACTTAAATGTTTACTACTTCGCCGGATTCCCATCAAAAAGGTCCACGGATTTTTTCTTTGCTTCCTTTCCAGCCTGATGAGAATGTGTCCTGTTCCATTTTTTTTGTTTTCTCATATTTGTGATAAACATTTTTCCAACCAATGACTTTTGTGCTGGGATAGAACCGCTCAAAACCCAAAGTATCCGTGGTGATTTACTGATCACGATCACCTAGGGTTTAGGAAGAATATCAGTAGGTTTTGAAGTTTTGAACATTTCTACTAGAATGGGGACCATACGCGGCTGCGTGCCTCTAAGCAACTCGTAGTGTCCAAGCGTACAGTTGTCTTCAAACGATTTGGGTGGAAGAACTTCAAAAGTATTGTCCCTCATGCCACCACAAAATGTTGGTTGTAGTTAATTACGAAGAATCTACGACAGTTTCTGATGCTCGCGACGAGTATCTTTTGATCCACTCAATCGGAGAATTTTCGACGACCGGAAATGATAGGGATTCAATCTTATTACGTCAACGTGGATTGATCTTCCGGTCGCTTACACATACCATTACGAAGTCATAATCAATGAGTGAAGAGGCTACTGTGCCGCAAAAGTTTTGCGCAGCCTAATTAGTTTTCCGCAAGTGTTGCATTAGGAAATGATAATTCGTTTCAATGTAACCGGTTAGGATCAAAGCATATTCTTGAACAATATTTCACTGAACATGCTGAGAGACTCTTTGACTATGCCCAAGCAATTAGCACGATCATACATGCTATGAACGCTACGTGTTTTTCTAAAAAAGCCAATGCGAGAAAACCTTGTCATGACTTCTAAGGAAACGACATGGACTACATTGCGGTTTCTGATACCTTACAGGCAAAAGAAGTTCTGGTGTTCTGTATCGTATCATTTTCCGCACACAAATGTGTTTTTGTCCCATCCGTGTTTCCTCCAGGGCCAGTAGTAAAAATGAAGGAACACATTTGTCATTCAAAGTTACTCGGATGCTAGTGTTTTAAGAGGTGAACTGCGAACCACGGGTGACTCGACTGCGTCCCGTAGACTATGATGCACTATACCATTTGGTAATCAGTGTGACTACGATGAAACGTGCTTCTGTGTTGCGCACAATCGCATTCCAAATAGTTCTTCCCACCTTGCTTGCAAGTACTTCAAACAGCGTTTTTTCACTTCTAAGGCATCTACTTGGATAGGTAAAGGCCCAGAGACCGAGTTAACATTAACCAGCAGTTATTGTGTGGTGCACACTCACACACGAAGACTTTATGCAGAACGAAAGTAGCGAAAATGACCTCATCGAAGGAATAAAACGACTTAATAGGACCTATGAATGGCTGCCAAACAGACCAACGATGAACAATTGATCAACAAGCAAAAAGGGACCAACCGCAGAGATTGAAAAAAACAACTGAAGACGTCCAATGACTGACCAAGACAGAGAACTTCCCAACACCCCGAAAGCGAGAACGATAGGCTTACGGGAACTGAAGATATACACAAAAAGGTTGATCCCACTTCTCCATCAGAGATCTCACACCCGGCTAGTAGTGTGAACTATGAGTGGCTGGTCAGTAGTATGAGTAACTGGCACTTATAATGGAGCTTCGCCCACCATTCAATCAAGGACTCCACATTCCGTGGTCACGTATCGACTATTTTCTCGAGTAACGACTTCTCAAATGGGACTTTAACTGGTCTTGTGACTTGTTCTTCCTCTGAGCTGTTTATAAACCATATCCTCTCTAAGGGCGAGTTAATCACACTTCTGAGCAGCCGCTTGCGACTGAATTTTTAAGTGTTCAAAAAACTAGCCAGGAGGTTGGCGCTTCGAAACGCCTTGGAGTGTTGTCAGACGCAGACTGATGATGATTCCATATAAGGGTTAAACAGCTGTATGGTGACTGTCGACTTTTCAGTATAGACTGCTTTCCGTTACAGGTCGCAGTCTTAATTGAAAATTACAAAACCTCCCCACACCACCATCAGCTTGTCCTAATGCTTGGTATCTTGCTACAACATGACTAAAACTACTTGAATGCATAATACTGCTTATATAGAGATCCATAGCTTTAATGTGAAAGAAACACACCTGAAAAAAACTTCCAGTAAACTCTGTGCTATACAGATCTGTCTCTAGCCATCTGAACAGCATTCACTTCACTGTGCTAGTATTACTGTTATTAAACCTTACCATGCCAGACTACGTTGGTCGTTCGCGTTTTCAGACAATCTGACATCTAAGTTTAGGTTCAGAAACGTAGATTCTACTGCGTGCTTTTCCATATCACTTTGGCTCATTGACTTCTAGTGACTATTCTTTACATCCTTCTAAACAACAAACTAGGGGCTTGAAAGAAGGAAACAGATGCCACGCCGTCGTGATGTTCTAGGTGATCAATCCTATCGGTATCCTGGAAATTACTGTCGTTCCAGGTTTGATTCGGAACTTGCTGCAATTCTCACATCTCACTGAAAATGTTCCGAATCATTTTGTGAGATTGCCATTGTCCTCCATGCAAACATTTGACGACATAGGATGGTGAGAAAGCACCGGCGGTTTCCTACAAGCCGGCTGTGTCAAAATGATTCATTGAGAATAAATTCCATCTACGAAGTGATTCTAACCGAAATGTGCCTACCCGAGCTGGACGCCTCACTCATTTCATAATTGCTTAAACTCTAGACAGTCAGAAAACCACATGTCGAATCATCAAGTGACACGCAGTACTATTAGGAGACCATTTTGTTTATAAAATCTCTTCTCACACGACAGTCCAGTAACCGAAATGAAGTCGGAACGGACTCTGCAAACTGTCAGCTTAGGCGAAAAAATGGGGTCAATCCAATTGCGAAAGAATCGCTGACATTCTAGAGTCAAATTGAAGACGTTTGATAACTCATACGAGTTACTGTTATTTTTATCAACAACCAAGTCTATTTGACTTTCGTTTTTCGCGGCTGAAACCTGCCGATATTGCACTAAGATGCTCCAGTTATTCTGAGAAGGTTAAAACGCCGCTGCACAACCTGCTTAGCAAATACGTTTGTGAATTTCGGAGAACGTTTTCACCATGAAAGTTCAAAGATGCTGTGATCTTTTTCGGAGTGAACTTGAAGTAACTGCGGCAGTGATAAGCGTTTTTTGAACAACAACACAACAATCTCTATTAGAATGGCTTCCAGGACCGTCAGCATGGAGCAGATTTCATGATTTTCATCGTCAATATCCAAACTCGACCACCGTGCTGATCCCCGCGATCAAAAAGTCCAGTCTACTTGTCGATTGCTCCTAGTGAAGAATGGACACGATTTTTTTCGCGTGAATGCTAACAGCTTTCTTTCTTTTGGGTTCCAAATCCCTTGAAGTGTCCAGCTTGTCACAATTTCTAATGCTGTGGCTTTACAAATAGTGGACATATATAAAGATATCATGAAAGCTTTGCCACAGACCTGTGGTATGACCAGACAAACGAGTAAGACAGTGCTCTAGTTAAACCCAACAGGACACAGCCTGCTCTTTCTTGGTGAGGTAGCGTTATACCGTAATGTGCTTTATTCCACCGTCTGAAGTTCGTTGGTGAAATTAGTTCGCTGTCAACGGGAAAACATACTTCCAGTCCAAACCTTGATAAATTACAGTTTATTACGAGTCAAATGCCCTTCGAAATGGCTCAGGCCACAATCCGTAATGTTATGAATAAAACAGTTAATTTGAAATTCGACGTGTTGTTGCCCTATTCTCTGAAAGTCGTCCCCCCGTGAACAGCACTTTCTGTCGCCCCACCATATCTTGCGTCATATTTTAGGATCTAGGAGGAACCAAATGTCATAGAGATTTTGACCTGTAAGTGGAGCCAATGTATGGCGGTTTGAACACTTAACCACTCGGCCACGAGTGGCTGATTAGCAGTGTGAATTATTCGCATTTAGACACAGGACAGCGCCGCTATTCCTTCCATCACGGGATCCATTCCAGGTAATCACGCGCCTAGAGTGGCCCCTCGAGCAATCACTTCTCAGATGGAAGTTGCACTCATCCGGTGAACTTTATTCTTCCTCCGAGCTACTTATGGATTGTTGGTAGTGTGTTAAGACTTGGAAAATTTAATGGAGACTTCCTCTTGTAAATGAAGTTAATCTATGCTGAAAAGCAGAGAAGCACTGCACAGCTGCTTCGTCGTTGTGTGTTTGGCACAATCACCTCCTGGTATCTTGTCTGATTGCAGCGTTCGTTTATTTAAATACAAAGTAGAACAATCATTCAACTTTGACATCATTTCGATGTAGAACTCCCTTGCCACCCAAAGGAAGCAGAAGGGCCGAGCTGCTGCCAGCTTGCTCAAGCCTAGAAAGGGGCAGTTAAAATATCGGGTTTCGATTCAAACCATGAAGCTTCTGGTCACTAATTTAGCGCCTTATCCACTGAGCCATCTCAAGCTCTTCTGGTTTACCCGCTAATGGTCAAATAAGGTGGGAGAATACATGTCAGTATTAGAGTTGGACACCATCCGTTTCTCCTGATCTCCTTCTTGAACACCTTGTTATTCTCAAATGCCCTTAGATAATCCCAACCAACGGATATCAGGTCTGTTTGACACTCGCTAGTGCCCTTTGTTAGATTATCACCTTCCTTTTGGAAGTAACCAGCTAGAAGTGCAAACAGAAGGAAGGAGTCTCGTTTGAGGGATGATCTGAATAGGTGATTCACTGAGCCTCCCGAGAAGGAGCCAATAGAAAGTGGTCTGGTGATTACTGCTCAGTATTTACCATCTATCTGTGCCCAAAGACACTGAATCCTTTGCCTCTGTGATAGCATTTTGTCAGTTGGCATTTCCTAGGCAAATTGAATTCTGACGTCCGGTAGAAATGTTGTTTCTTTTGAGTCAGGCGTTCTCAATGTTTATTCCCTCTTAGGTGAAACTAAAAAAAAGCGCTCGTCTGTACAAACGCTAACGCACCGCTACGATACGACAAACTTGGCAGATATTGGAAACTAGCTGGCTTACCGATTTTTTCCTCATAATTGCTTGTCGACAGCCTGTAACTCTGTTCACTACTTCAATCATGCAAAGCATCTAGTGCGACGAAACTGTAATAATTTTCTGAATCTGGTCTTTGTCTAGCAAAGAGGAACTTTTTTAGGGCGAACATTCGGTGTTGGAGTCTTCATCCAAGGTAATAACTGAATCCGGCGCAGTAGATGTCGGAATGATACTTATATTTGGAACATTGAGACCCTTAATCAATTTCATCAACACTGTGAGAAGACATAATTGAATAGACGTTTGCATTTCTTCTACTCGCGTTACTCGTCTGAGTAAAACATACATTTATAGGTGTGCTACGTGGCGACTCCTGTCTGAAAAAAAGACGTAAAGACTATCGGGAAAAACGAGGGTATTCGGAGGCTAGTGCCAATTTGGACAGATGTTCTGAGTGAAGACTTATGTGTGCATGGAACCGGCTGTCTCGGTTTAGTCAGCATCGCCTTGCCGAATGCTAGCATCCAGGGTGATTGGCCACGCATCGGGATGGTGATCGATTGAGCAAACGGAATGACCTGTGACCAGCAGATGTCTTGCAATCGATTATTCTCAGCTTCGGGTTATAGACGGACCACGAGCTGAGTGTTGTTTATTGGGGCACATCAGATTTTTTAAAGTGTCCTGCGATTCTTTGGGAGATACGGCTGCTTGTTCAGTCGATGGACGTGTCGCCCCATTTTCGAACGTAGTGATAAACAATACGGGCTACAGGAAGATTACTCCATTGAGGTTGGCTAGTTTGGAGTCGCAAGGCCAACTTAGCCTGACTTATCCTTAGTTGCATGAACTAGAAAGTGCGATCAATAGTAGCTGTCAGCTTCCATTCAACGCTTGCGAATATGTGAGCCTACTTAGATGGCAATCTCAAGAAAAGTTGTTTGTTTTCTGCAGTAGAGATTAGGTGTTTTCCAACTTTATGCTGGCCGCGTTCGGACAAAATGTTCCAGGTAGTCATTTATTTCAGTCATTTCAGAAACCCCGCTTTTTTGTGCAGTTTACACGGAGCTCAAATGTTTGTTGCCCTAGAAGATAGTCTCCTGACTAAGCCGCGTTTGTAAGCCAAAGTTGCAACACCGACTGACTAGTCCAGTTTGTTTTACGGCGAATAGTGTAGGTTAGTGTGTTGTTTGGATGCCTTTCGAGCAGAACATCTAGCAAATCTAAGCTATCACTCGACTCCTTCTCATAAGACACAGGTGTAATAGAATAAGTGTTATGGAAATGAACAAACAGCCAAAACTTTCTTTGGTGGTGAAAATTAGGATATCATGAACACAGTGTTTGTGAAGTTTGAGGCTCGCAGTATTGCCTCTTACCATAGCTAAGAAGAAGTCCGCAAGATTAGGGTCTTAACGACTGTTCATGGCGATGCGGTCAAATTGATAGTAGGTAACGCTCCCGTAACAAAAACAGAAGGGTAAGCTTTCACTAAAGAAGGTAGGATGCCTACTGATTCACTTTGGTTGACACAAAAAATCAACAGTTTGATGTAGTGAAGGTTAGTTAAAAAATGACTCCAAATCCGTGGAAAACATCTTGCCAGAACTCACTGATATCCCAAAGTCCATCTGGCAAATTTCGACAGAATCCTTCAAATAATGGGGCGCTAAACATGTCCGGATAAGATGTAATGCATCGCAACAATTTATGATACGGCGAATTTCAAATCGCCAAAATTTGGTTTTAGGAATCCCATAAAGGTTTAAAGTGGACGGCTACTGAGAACAAACTAAATGTCAACAGCTTGGGGGTGCGTTCTCATGGTTTTGATGCTCATATGACAAACTACGTGTGTATGGGTTCATTTCAAAATCAAACACCTGCTAAACCAAACTGGAACAATCAGTCACTAGCGGTTCAAAAATATTTACCGTAAAAACCTTTTCCTGTGAGCGTTTGAAAGAAGACGGACTAACTTCTATCCAAGCACAAATACCAAGCGGTATAATTACGATACAGAATATGCTGCGAGCACAAGGGAAATCAGTCATCCTTTATGGTGTCCAAAAATAGTGACCATGCAGAAAAATCCAGATCATGAAAGAAAAGTTAAACCCTGAAAAATAATAAACATGCAAAGCCAGTTTGCAAAGTCGGACGGCGCAGAGGCAACCAGCAGTGCAGTTGGGGTTGTGGAGTGCAGTCTAATTACAGACGGATAGAGAGAATGCCATCGACTCTAGCTGATAGGTCTGACCCAGTCAATGGATTATGTCTAGGTGGCTTGGTAGATTTAAATTCACCTCGGTCTATTTTAAACAGCCCTCAGCCTGTCCTGGTGCAACTGCTCTGGTAAGTCCACACCAAAGAGGGGAATCACTGGACTCGAGCTGCACTTTTATTAGGGTTAATCAACGGGGTGCATTACATAAGTAGTCATTTTCCATGGAGTTTCCTGAGATAACGGATTTAGGGTAAAATGAATGGGCAGCCTTCGAATCGGATATGTCGGATTAAAATGTACATGTTCCAGGATACAGCCGACTGGCGCAGCGTCGCCGGTAGTGAATAGTCCAGTGGAATTTCAGTAATTCTACTCTTTTCATTCCATTACTTGGGATAATCTATCAATCAGTTATTTAAAAAGTACCCAGTTTTATTGTAACACAATTCACATGAGATTGCTTAAAAGCAGCAAAAACCAGAGATTTATTAGGGTTCCATGCGGGCCTCCCGTGAAAACCAAGTTGATATGCAAATGGGTGAATTTGTCTTACCTCAATTCCAGTTGTTTGCGTTTAGCAGATGAGCCTGTGAGTATTCGGGCACTTCCGAGGCCCTTTCCGAACAACAGCACTGAGCCAGGCCGCATGCCAATTCCTGTCGCGCCTTTGTAGTTAGCCATTCTACAGGACAATCTCTGCCCAATTTTTGGTACTTTAATGAACTAAATTGGAAGTTACCGCTTTTTTCAAAATTGCTCGAAGGCTGCCCTAAAAACGCGATTTCTGGCATCTCAGATTTCGAACACCATTTTTCAGTTGTTTTGAAATGTATGTTTTGGATAGTCGGTAAAACACAGTTGTCGTACTCCAAGTTGTATTTCCTCTGTTTTACTGTCAGTTTGATTGTCTTTACTTGGAAATTTCAGCCACAGAAACCAAAAGTTTGTGAACACTGAGAAATATCACACCAGAACACCTTCTGACGCAAGCCACATTCCATCATAATCCATTTTCACTGGAAGTTTGAGGCCCATTGGATGGCTGCTAATGCAACACAGTTATATCAACTTAGTGGTAAAACATTTCGGGCTCTAACGCACACGACACTCCCAAGGAGCCTAAAATGTACCACAACAACCTACGAAACGAAGTGAGCTTAAGGAAACCAAAAATCAAGGTAAAGAAAGGCAAGTTTCCTCAGATCTAGCAAAGATTCCGGAGCTAAATAATAACCACGTTATTACTGCATGAATACTCTTTTCGATATTGTCACTAAGCACTGATTGAGGTTTCATTTGTCCCGCAATGCTGCTAGTTCCCGCATTAGACCCCTGGCACACAAGTCTGTCAAGTGTTGCATCTTAAAACGTGGCAACCATTTTTGATGTAGCCAAACGCTGCTAGGCCCAGCCGTATTCTAAGCTTTTCTGTAGATCACTTTTATTTGGTGTAGTGCTTACTGGGAGACTGGTCAGAACCATTCTACAGACCACCTTCTAGTAACCTTATATGCCGTGTTGTCTTAAGAAAATGTACTTCTATACCTCGAAAACTCTGCGAAGTGGAAGAATAGGTGGTCGCTGTGCTGCATATTCAGTTGAAGAATATTGTGAACGAGAGTCTTAGCTAGGATTCATCGCAGTCTTCCACTCAGCCTAGTTCGCCAATTTGAGTAGGTTTCCTAAATCATGCTGTTGAAATTCCTCATACGCAGTGTGCTCGCTCATCAGCTGGGCTCCTTTATTCTAAAGTACTACTTCACCTGGTTCCAAGAAACTTGCTGCCAGATTGATGGGAAAAATATACACCTTCAAAGAAGACAGCGATTTCCCCTCCATAGCTTGTTAGAGAACATGACTATGACATTCCATCAAGTTCGATAACAATCTCTAATCTTACGTAATGCACCACTCATAAGGTTGCTGAAAATTCTTCGACAGCCCACGACCGGTTTTGCCCTTCTTGGGGCTCATCAGGTAGGCGCATTCCCCGAGTTTCCGTCAACCTTATGTATTTCGCTAATCTCTAATCTTGCTCGTTACCTCCGGTTCACATTCCTGGCACTGTCCCGTGGACCTGTCAGGTGGACTTTCCACACAAAAGGATGGCTTGCGTGTGATACGACAAGCCGAGAGATGAACGCTGAGCCTATGGTCACCAGTACTTATTCCAGCTTTCCCTTGCCTCGCTACTCCAAAATGCATTATCAGCTTCGTTGTTTCAGGAAATCTCAAATGTGAAGTTGCTTAGGTGTCCAAACGATCCCATCTTGCGCAATAAGATGTTCAGGTTGATTAGTGAAGACTGTCCAGTTCAGTCAAAACGACTTCATGGAGCACTGGAGATCTAACGCGAAGCTCGAAAATATCATCAGCTTAAAAGTGTTAGTATCATCGGATTTGAATTCAGTCACCGAAAACTTGCTGTTTTTCTTAGATTACGTTCATCTCAGTTCGGGCACTGCCCCCCAAATGCCATTCTAAGCCTGGTATTAAATTTCGTACCTATTCTTCCTCTCAATGTTCATTTCAGGCCGATTTCGGTGGATCGTACACAGTCCAAGAACGTTTGTCTTTTGGTTTTCCTTGTGTCCTGTTGATTCCTACTGTGAATCAACGAGTATCAGCAGTTATTTTTCTTTTGTGTTCTGACTACTCATGAGTAGTGTGATGAACGCTCGTTTATTACAACGCCGTTTCGTTTCCTTGCTGCCCGTTTCCCCTGTTTTTGCTCCTACTTAAGGTCTGCTTATTCTCTAGTAAATGATGTCAATATTTTGTCGCCTGTCCGCTTTCGCTTGCAAGTTCATGTCAGCTCTACCTATTTTCGAGTGTCCGTTCTGGCGGGAAACAGACCGCCCAAAGATCGAACTCTGAGTTCCTCGGAAGGTACGCGATTGTGTTGTCCACTACACCGACTCGGCGACCCGAGAGGCCCTAATTTTGTATTACTTTTATACCACATCTACCAGATAGCCCTTATTGATATTCGTTTTAAACGGACCCAAGCGCGTAATCCAATTTGGCACGTGACACGAGCTGCTGTATCGCGCCATCAGCCAAAGGCGGTTCCTTACTTCCCGAACGTACTGATTGTTTTCTGCGCCATTATCTCCCTATACGGCCAATTTACACTGACTGACTGGCCGTATCTGTGCGTTTGTATATCATTTGGTACTTACTTGCTGTTGCTTCCAGGAAGCCCTGCTGCCTCATTGACCATTTTTCTGCTCCTGCCGATTGTGCTATTATTGATTGTATGTTTTGCTGTATTTAAAATGTTTATTAAACCGTTTGTCCAAGGAACCAGTTCTTGACAGTTCTCAGTACATCATCTACTGCCCTCGTCCGTCTGTTCCTATTGCCTACTGGATACGAACTGCGTATAGTCCGATAGCTGCAATCGTCCTGTGAGATCCTTAGCTGCGCGGATCTTACATGTCCCTCAGCTTCTAAGTAAACATCATTTTAGCATTCATACGCCTCTGCTATACCGTTTTATTAAAACTAAAAATTCTACTTGTGTATCGTTTGGCTTCCCCCACCTTCGAATAAGCATCTCCCCTAAAGAGGAGCAGATTTGGCTGGGTCCGACGGGTAGCCCTCAGGAAAGCACCAAAGCTCTACTCATAACGGGGAATTGGTCGTCCGTGCTGTCCTTCGTGTGTTACCTTAACTAATTTCGGCCAATGATTTCATCATTGCACAGTTGCTCATGCTCATTATGGAGGTCTTCCTCTAGCAAATCTTCCTATTAGACATTTGTGCTTATCGTACGTGGTGGCATATAAATGGGACACACAAGTAGCGTAAACACTCCTTATCTCATGAATGTATCTGATGTTCCCCCATGCAGAGGAACAGTTCATCGGGCCAAAAATTTTGCGCACCAGGTACGAGAAGTGATGCAACTCATGATCAGTCTAGTTTTGGTGGTGAAAACAGGCCAGTGAAATTGAAGGTCTGTGAAAGTTCCTCATATGAGGATCTTTTAGAAGCAATCTACTCTGATGCATCGGGTATGTGCGTTGTTGAGTTGTATCCTTGAAACGTCTCACCGAACAGACTTGTATGGGTTTCGGACCACAACTTTCTGGCCATATCCACCGTAAAATGAGTTATGCGCGCCACATTTTCGCTTAAAGACACTAAACTTCCGTTCAATCATACTGTTGCAATGTGAATCCAGCAGCAGAATTCTCAGCGCTTGAGGAGTACCAACAATAACATCTGTGACTCCTAAACGCCGTAAATCAGACGAACAGGATAAACGAATCAATTTTTCACTAAAAATATGGAGCACCATTGGTTCTGTACAGGCTTGTACTTACCAAAATGATCATACATACAAACAAGTAAATTTGTCCCTTCAACTGGCTCGTTAACACCCGTGAAATGGAATTTGCCTCGACGCTGTACTCCCTCAGGTAACCCGCCTTGCTTACGAGCTGAGTGCATCGTTGGACTTCGCGTTCTTCTCATGAACCTCACCGTTCTCCTCTCCATTAAATATTTAATTTAAAAGATGATGGCTGGTCTGCCTAAGGGAGTTAGTTTGAATGACTCTTAAAAACAAGCACTTTCAGAGAGTACTCGTTCAGGCTGTTTGTGTGGCATTGTGACCTTCTTGGTCGGAAAACACAACGATTTATGGCCTTACGTTTGCCAAAGCCACAGTACAGGTTTCCATGTCCGTTCGTGTTAGTGGTTACGCAACAGTAGTGTTTCGAATTTATCAACCGGGTGGGACTTCTTTTAGAGGATATTTTCCCGTGGAAACAGCAATCTGCTAGGCGCTGGGATATCCCAAGGACTGAGTGTTGTAAAAGCAGTTGCTTACATCTTCTTTGCTGACGACGTAAACTCATCGGGCTTCATAGAATAAGCACAACTATGACCATTGTTTTTTTTTGCTCGCCGAGCTTGGATTTCAAGAGTCCGTCACTAGACGAAGAGGCGCGATCACTGCTCTGTAAAACGAAACCATTCTACGGCGTCGGCTGACTAGAATGGACCACAGTAACTAAAACACTGTGAAGAGATGGTTTCCAGACTCTCCAACCCATCATCCCCAAATTCGCATGTCCAAGAACATTTCACCTCCCTCATTTCCTCGGATATTAAACGCAGAAAGTTATATCAGGTAACCAATAGACCAATAAAATCCATGCGCAGACCCTAAATTGGATTCAGTCTATGCATCGATTGCCATGACGAATTTCAGTCGTCTTAATGGAATGAGTATACACTCCCACACAAACTTTCTTGTTTGCGAACAGAAAAATTGTACCTACAACGTATGCCGGCGGTTATTCTTCTACCATCAAATCACGTGCCAAGCCACCTTCCTAAAAACCATATAAATAAGGTCATGACCTTCTCTGGAGCATCTCTGTAAAGTACTATTCTCATTTACTTAAAAATTAACACGGCTGTCATGCAAATTTCTGCTACTGTTGTTTCCAGTCTTATGGCAATTATGCAAGTGGGGAGTTTGTTTTCATCCAAGGAAGAGTGGATATCTAGTCTGTGTCTGATGTTCAATGTCCCGGTATCCTAATTGATTACAAAGAAAAAGACTGCCTTAGAACCACTATTTATCACTGAAGCAAAGCCCAAACAAGCTGGCAAAACGCAGTTAGCTATAAAGCATGAAAGCGAGTGACTGACTGGGCGATGGCTGCCACTGTTTCCAGAAAGTACTGTGTCCTGGCTCGGGATCCCCAAACAGACAGACGGTAATAACCAGATCAGTTGAGTTTACTGGTAAGGGCTGTGATACTTCGTTGTCAAGTCAATACTTGACCTCCCTTGGTGTGTCAGCAACCTCCGCAACAGTTTAAGAAAATCGATTGACCGACTGATATGAGGAGCACGTGACGAAGCCAGCGCAATATATGGCGTTTGATCAGCTGATCTACCGCATACGAGAAATCCATCACCTCCCCTCCTCACCGCCGAAAAAAACTCGGCGTACTCCATCACTACTGATGGTTTCCACAGACCATGACAATCTTGCGGAAACACTAATGAAAAACTGGAAATTTTTGATCTCTTTATCCCGCAGCTGCCAGCTTCTCATCCATCAACAACGCGGAGCGAACTGCAGAATCGCAAACTCCCACCTCGACGAATAAACCGACGTTAAGTCCACTCCACTGGTGACACTGGTGACCAATGCCGTTCTGTCTACCTACTCCACCGGTTTGGGTTTGATCCCAGCCACTCCTGAACAGGCTTCCTAGGTGTGAACAACATACCAAACTGTGGGGCAGGTTTTTTAGAGTTATTTGTTATTGTCAGATCAAAGAGCACCCATGCCTTCTGTGTACCCGTATCGGTGACCAAACTTCCTGGGAGACATTTCGACCCCAAAGGCTTTAAAATCTGGTGGTTTATCTTCCATGATCATATCGATCAAGAATTTGAAAATCATAGGAGAAAGATAAACGTTTAGTTTGGCACCGCTGAGCATACTGCCGACCCTCACGCGTCCATGTCATTTGTCGCCAGGAATTTATGGGAAACACCTTTGTCCCACAGATACAGTCATAGTAAATGACGGTCAACAGCTACCAGACTATTGCGACGATGGTTTTCAGTCAATGGCCGCTTACCCTTATTTAAGATAGGATTGGTTTTTAGTAGATCTTATCCTGCGGACAATTGCTGATCTCTACACATAGGGCCACAAAATTTGTAATTTGAGTAACCAGAGATGCTGTCTTCTTTGAAGGAGGCTGGATAAAAAATATCTGTTCTCGTGCTTTACAAGGGGGCGTTTCCTATAGACGTAATACACTACACATAAGGTTGCTGAAAATTCTTCTACAGCCCACAACCGGTTTCGCCCTTCTTGGGGCTCATCCGGTAGGCGCAGTCCCCAAGTTTCCGTCAACCTTATGTTCTACTTGAAACCAAATTGCATGAAATTACCGAAATACACTCACTTGCAAACAAGTTTGGTTTTGCGAGAGACTCACCTGGAACGCAGCTGAATCTCTCGTTTATTGTGTTTTCAAGCAACTGAATGTTCTGCACCAGGCCGCCCCTTGTTCCAGTTGCTACGATATTCGAGATATCGCAATACATGTATAGATGGAATACACTACTCATAAGGTTGCTGAAAATTCTTCGCCAGCCCACGACCGGTTTTATAAACGAGATATTCAGCTGGATTCCAGGTGAGTCTCCCGCAAAACCAAATTTGTTTGCAAATGGGGACGTTTCCTACTTCAGTTCTTCTTCTCCAGGGGTGATCTTGCAGGAGACTAGCTAAACTGTACTTCTAAATGCCCGATCACTAATTCCAACCAGTTATTTTGTGAATGGATTACCGAGACCCCTTGTTCACTCATCTTTTCGTCTGACATTTGCCTTCTCCTGGTCACTTGACCTAATCAGTTAGTGTGTCACGGCTGTTTTCTGTGACAATAGCCTTCTACATCTCCTGAACGTTCTTGCTTCATCAAAGCTTCCGGTCTTTACTCAGGTTTTTCATTATTTGGTGTTTGAGAGATTTGCCTTCACCGTCGTTCTCCTTGCCTGCTAGTATGCATTTCCTGGCATGATTCGGGACTAACAACCTCGACGATATTCGCCGATCATTTGGTAGTATCGGAGAAGTCGGACAGACAATACTGAACGCTTCCGGCATAGCTGTTTTTAGATGTTACCGTGCTTCATCCACGTTCTCGTTTCCAGAGCAGTGTTGGTTTAATGCCAAGAGTAGTTAAGCTAGTTGCGATCGATACAGTTGAGCTATGAAAGTTCTCCTAGTGAAGAACCCCCAGATTGAAGTTTCACTCAATGTGTGAGTTTACTCTTCCTCTGAAGGGGTTCAGAACTCCATGGGATTTCCTGAGATGTACACTTCTGGTGATTCACCATATGGAGAAGGTTGTTTAGCACAGATTAGCTTCATTTACGGAACGGTTACTAAGCTACACGTGTGAATGTGTGAATTCTTCTGCACTTAGATTACCGAATTTCCCTTATCGGTGCATTTGATTGCGCCTGTGAGTGGCCCGTTTTTCACACTGTCGATTGAAATCACGTGGCCAACAATCAGCTATCGCTAACATCTGACAGTGAACGATCATGCGTGCAGCCAACCACCGTGGCGCAAACATCATCTGTTCAGCTGATTGGCTGACATAATCTTATCGACATCATATGAGTGAACCTGATGATCGTGCGCCCGTTTATCCTAAATCTGGTTCGAAAAAGGCGTGATAAAAATGTACTACCTGGATAAACTGGTGTCTGGAGCAAAGGAGTACTATCGGAGAGTAAATCGCGCCAATATGTCGGGAGCTATTGACATCGTTGTGATCCAGCAACCAGACGGAACTTTTAAGAGCACACCATTCCACGTGCGCTTCGGAAAATCTGGTGTCCTTGTTCCAAGATCTAATCTGGTAAGTATTCTCATCAACTAGTTTTACTTCATAATCGAAAAGACTTTCGAGCAACTTTCAAACAAACGTGATAAGAGTGAGTAATTGCTTGGTGGGGAGCCAGTTCGGCTTTTGTAATTACCAGAGCGAAATAGCTGGAAAAGATATACAAAACATGAAGGTACAACCTAGTTAGTTTATTTGCCGACAGGACTTCTACATGTCAGCGGGAATGCATTTGCATATGGTGATGAACATTCATTCACAAAGTAACATCGTGGAAACTGGAAACGAGTCAGTCGAATCTGCACACTGATGTGGACAAACTAAAGTGACCGTTTGGTTGTTAGTCTGTTCGCCGAGTTTGGCAGTTGGAATGCAAACGTTTCACCACCAATCGAGATGATATCGTCAGTGCAGGGTCAACCCTGAGTAACAAACCAGTCGCGATCTAGGTGTCATATTCCGAAACGACTTAAAAGTTCAAGCTGATTGACGATAACGCGCTCAGTGGGTCCCGTGGTTCTATGGGTGCTCAAACGAACTACTGTAACGGGAGATCCATTTCTGTATCAGTTCCGAACACGATAGTTGTACAACGGGCCATGGATTAGGGACAACCAACGTACTCTTCACCCAGCCGGTAGAACAGCTGTAACGTGTGTAGCGACTCAAGTTCAGGATGGTTAGTGAAATACCAGGACTGATCTGTGAGCGATGAGGGTAGGGAATTACCATTGTAATGTGCATTCCACAACGGGGAAGTATGAGACGCTAGGATTCACGGCAGTTGAAGGTAAGAGGTGTTATTTTAAGTTGTGACGAGTTCATCGACAATACCGCCTCTGTATGTTTGTCAGCCCATTTCATCCTCTCTGTCCACATCAAATTCACTAGCGTGCGGGGTGTACAAACTTTTAAGGGCTAAACCGAATGCGCGTGGTGGTACAGCGTTTCTTTAAACATCATTCTTCGGATTCGCATTGAAAGTCAGTTATTTAATGCGAGAGGAACACTATGAATCATGATCCCGCTTCTTCTATTCGCATGAAATACCGCCGAAAGAATGTCGAACTGTTCCGTGTTTATTGACTGAAAAACCATCAGTCCATTCATGAAAATAATGCATAAATATGAAGACGGTATTAAAACCCGTTCAACACGTGACATTCTATTTAAAACATTCACCTGTGTGGAGGCTGACCAGTTCAATTAATAAATAAGGCGGATTTGCCTGAATTCACCTGCAGCAATCAATATGCTACCTCAGTTAGCCCTATTCGCAACCATTTTTCTGTTAGTGATTCTCGTATGTGAAAAAAACCGAATTTTTCGTTATTGTCTCTGAGGCTATAAAGCCAGCGAGAAAAATGCTGCCGTGGTGTTATTTCAATGTTTTTTGTCTTCAAAGGTTGAAATACGTATCAACGACAAGGTGGTTAATGATCTAACCATGCGGATTGGATCAAGCGGTGAATGCTTCTTTGACGAACCGGTAAGCATGAACACATGGTAGAAGTTTTTGAAAAATATCTCGTTAACTATCACATGTTTCATAGTATTAATTGTGAAAAGTCGATCAACTCAAAGGGATTGTCGTACGAGGGCGCGGATAATAGTGCTTGCCAGATAAATAACCCCATAATACTGATGGTGAATGATTAAGTAATGTAAAATGGATTGAATCTATCCCATAAACGTTGGACTTTTGTTTATCGCTAGCGTGTTTCACCGTTTTGACGAACTAAGTGATTTTCGAACTGTTTCCATACTGATAACTTCATCTGCCGGTGAACACAGCCTGTTTGAAAGTCAAAACGTACATTGCATGTGAACCCAGTACTCCTTCACAGAAAGAGCGCCCAAGAACAGAAAAGGTTCTTCAGAGAAAATAAACCCTCAGAACCAGGTGATAAAAATTCTGTATTCACAAATGACTGAGTTACACCGCGCAAAAAATCGCAACAACGGATATGCCAAAGGCTACCAATCTAAGTTTACTTATGGAATGTAAACTGTTGATGTTATAGGCTTTGGTTGCCAACTGTCGCTCCACATTAGGGGACTTTCCTTGCCTGGTCGGGCTGCGGTTAAGTCTAGAACACTGCGCCATTCACCGGAGCTTTTCTCAATATACACACGCCTTGACGCCAATGATGTTTGAGCATTGGATGTTCGCAAAAGCATGGAAGATTAGGTGCATACATCCCAGACGAGGCAAGCTATCCCGTCCCATACTGGCAAAAGCTGCTTAGGATACCCGGACACAATTGAATTCTCATTAATTTTGAACAAATAGGATGTAGTAGGATTACTACAGGGGAAAGAGCTCTGTGAAGGAAGTGCTGCGGTCGAAAGGTTTCATTGAACTTTGTCAGGGATGCCTTACTTCATCAACTGTCAGAAAGGGTTGCATGACAAGCCTAGTTGCTTCCTCCTCACCATTCCTATGTCATGAATGAAAATACTGAAAAGGCATTGGCCTGAGTACACCGTTATCATGCATCTGAACCAGTCAGAGCGTGACCCTATTATGCTGACGCAGGCACCCTACTTGGCAGATAGAGTGTGCAAGAACATACCAAGAGAACTATAACCAACATAGTCCGTTAAATGTAGAGGACTACCGCTCTAACGACCCGCCCTAGACAGCCTCGATTTCTTATATGACTGCATAACGAGCTCAGTTATTGTTGGCCAAAAGCATCGCTTCCAGTAGTTGTCCTCACCTCTCATCTGACCAGATCATTCGAATCCGTATTGCAGAGCATGTACGTTTTACTAGCTCTACTCTATGTTGCTGTCTCATTGGTCATCCTCATGTCCAACGATTCGTCTACTATGCTAGTTGTGCCTACTGATCCCTACTGATCAAACGACAGAAGTATCGTTTCCCTATGGCATTCGGGGACAAGGGAATTAAGTATCTCGTCGGTAAATTTTGCTATATATCTTTGAATAATAATTTACGAACCAAGACCCTGGTCTTGTAGTGGGATGTTTGAGAGGAGAGTTTGCCGTATAGTTCACTAACCTTTGAAGGAGGCTACTGGCCCAGGATGGATGAGCTACTCACACTCCAACAGGGTACGCTAGTTAGGTCATTTATTTCGAATGTCAGTTGACCATGTCTCACAGTCTTTTCACAGACCTACGTGCAGGATGGAAACGATTAAACTGTGGTCTTAATACGAAATAACAACGAAGTATAAAGGTAACCTCAGTCACTTTGACAACTGCAGTCTCCTCGGTCTGAAGTTCCGAGACAAAGCACATTATCGCCTAATGACAACGGCAGGATTGGTGCAACTTTTCATATCCTGGACCGCATTTACCATAGTTATTGTCCTCAGTACGCGGCCGCTCGAGTTTCCCTCTGGGCAATAAACGATGAGAATGCTGTGTCCCTGAAGTGGATAGGCCCTCCCGCTTACTTCCCTGTCAACAATGAGCGAATCTGCTGCAACGTGAAATACGCTCGCACATCAAATTGGTTTTGACACGGGACTCATCTAATTCTCAGCTGAATCCCTCATTTATTATATTCTTCAACTGAATTTGCTGCACAATCAATGCCTCACATTTCAGTTGGTACGATATTCGAAATGTCACAGCATTCTTTCTTAAAAGAACCAACGTGTTCTTAGTATACGGATTTTAACTGGATGAGTGAAGCAGACTAATCCCAAGGGTGCGTTTAATTTTAACGCGTAAACAGGTGGATAGATAAATACCACTCAGAAGGTTTCTTCTTATATGGTGAAATTACTCGGTAATTGTTTGACTGAAATTCCTAACTTCCTATTTTTGGACAACACTGGTGGTTGGATGAAGTCAGTGTGCGGAGGGTCAGCGGAGGGCCACATGGTATTCTCGGGAATTTCTTCGCGTTGCAGAAAAGTAACATTACTGCCCTGCGTGCACACGCACTTAGTCTATCTATGAATTTAAATAAATGATACAGTGTATATATTTGTATACGTATATAGATGTAAATATATATAAAATGGACATTGTCTTCAAATGACCCAAAGGAATCCAGGCCTATTGCGAAACCAACACTATTATAAAAGACCATGGTGATATGTCGGTTCATCTTGAATACCGTGTTTAAAAAAGCAGTAGATGTTTTCATAAAGGAAACTACTCACAAGGTTACTGAAAACTCTTTGACAGTCCATGTCCGGTTTCGCCCTTCTTGGGTTCATTAGGTTTTGTGCAGTCCCCAAGTTTCCACCAGCCTTGTTTTGCTTTCTGTGTCCAAAATTTATTTATTTATTTATATAAAAGACCCCGTGTGGTTTGAACCCTTCAAGATCTGATCACAACCCTATTAGAATACGATGCTGTTGGGGATAAAAACTGCAGAACAGTGAGCACCATGGTTTTTGTAGTTTGATTCGCGTGGACTGAAGTCACCCGCGATAGCATACAACCAGTGGAAATATTCCACACTTGTCACGAACTCCCCATATGACAAGCTTTCATCCGATAAGCACTAATATGGGTGATAGAATTTTCACTACAGGAATCTAACTAATCCCCATATCGACGGCCTGATCGCTCATTATTCTCGGAAGGTTCTGCTTGTCTCGGGTTTCACATCGGTTCACGCATGATGACAGACCAGTGATTCGGGGAAGTCATTCAGTCTTATTAGGCGTGAGCTTAACGGGGTGATTTCACCAATCACTGTATCTTTTATTCCAGTTTATTTCAAAATCATATCGAATAACACGAAATGCGAGTACATATTGTAGTATGAAAATGGACTGGGGGTAGAAAACGCGTCACAGGCCAGGGCGCTGACTGAAAATCCTATTTTCGTGGATGCCGTGCTTGTCATGTTTAACTAGTAGCCCCTATATAGAGGAAAGTGTTGGTACCTTAGGTAGCGTAGGTGGTCGTTGGTTTGTTCGCCGAGCTGGCACAACCAACAACCCATCGCTACGCACCCCTATGCTCTCTAACAACGCACTGATGATGTCAACTCGATTGGTGATGAAACGTTTGCAATCACACTGCCCAACTAAGCAAACAAACTAACGACCATAAATAGCCCCTCGTTTCATGCTGTCTAGGATTTCGCTGTGCAAAACGGCACTATAATCCACCTCGATACCCCTGGGCTTCTGCGTCTGTTGCACCCTGTACTGTTTCAAACAGCGGCTTCTCGGTATTCTCCTGGCTTACTAGAAAATGGTATTTCATTTTCGAATGCCGCCGCTCTGAAAACTTTGGACATTGCATAGGATGTCATTAAACCGAAGTACTCTCGATGACTCTCGTGGACTCTCCATGGTACTTTTGTCCCCAAATAAGTTCACAGTGCCCATTTTTAAGAAGAATTCGAAAATATGTCTTCCAGAAACCCTATCAGTATGTCCAGGGCTAAATCGTCTTTCCTCTAAACGAAATTTTCTAGCTAATAGTGCCCTAAGGTTCATGAAACCAGCTTCCAAAAGTATTCTGATTCTTGCTCTACGGAGAACTATAAGCAACGAATAAGTATAAAAGGAAGCCCTCAAAAGTGTGATGGCAGACTAAAAGAACCATGCTTCCTACCGCGACTCTGATTCGGATAGCCAGGTAATATAGCATTTCGAAGCAGGTCTGTCTATACCTTCTAGTGGTTAGGAGGCACTGTGTCGGAGGAAGCCATCTTTGGAATGCATCACGACCAATCAAGGTAATTAATCTTAGGCTTTTGTTCGCCCTTTCTAAAAAACTCACTTCAGCTTTGAAAAATATCTTTCATCTTGACAATCCTGGTTTGATAATTTTTCATTTCATGCAGCGCACCATCCGTATTCATTTCTATGTACGCAAGATTTGATTGGTTGCTTGAAGTGAGGCAGGCAAAAGTTACCCAAGTATGTTAATACGAAACTAATCGGCGTGATTTTGGTTAGGGGCGGTTTAACAGTTCAGCTTGAAATCCCATCGGATCACGGCACATTGGCCCTTATCCTTCGAATTCAACTGAAAGTTTTGTGTTTCAACACTGTTTGTTCTATTCAACCTACTGTCTGGAGGCTGCACATTACGTGATTGTCGAGTTAGTAAACCTGATTCGATCGATCGCACCACTGTATTTTGGTACAATGGCCAGCCGAAACAACCACAGACGGGTAATGCGTGTCCAGCTTTGGTACGAATATCTGTCCCAGATCGCATCGATTGTCACAGTGTCTAGAGAGATCACTAACGCTG
>SJOL01009186.1:46768-56882 GCA_004794785.1 Opisthorchis felineus | reverse complement strand
GATGAGCCCCAAGAAGGGCGAAACCGGTCGTGGGCTGTCGAAGAATTTTCAGCAACCTTATGAGTAGTGCATTACGAATATACATGTATCGCGATATCTCGAATATCGTAGCAACTGAAAAATGAGGCGGCCTGGTGCAGCACATTCAGTTGCCTGGAAACATCACAAACGAGAGATTCAGCTGGGTTCCAGGTGAGTCTGTCGCAAAAACCAAATTGATTTGCACATGAGTGTATTTCTCGAGAAACTGTCCAATTTGGGTTCACATAGAACATAAGGTTGACAGAAACTCGGGGACTGCGCCTGCTTGATGAGCCCCAAGAAGGGCGAAACCGGTCGTGGGCTGTCGAAGAATTTTCT
The DNA here is from genome assembly GCA_004794785.1 of Opisthorchis felineus. Lineage (NCBI taxonomy): Eukaryota > Metazoa > Platyhelminthes > Trematoda > Opisthorchiida > Opisthorchiidae > Opisthorchis > Opisthorchis felineus. Next base: position 56,522 of record SJOL01009186.1, on the reverse strand, counting down.
GCAACCTTATGAGTAGTGCATTACGAATATATGGGAATGTGTTCCCTTATTCTGGCGTTGAAGCGCCTATCGGTTTTGCTTATTAAACTTTCCCGATATAACAAACGTGAAAGATACAGGAACATCATTTCTGAAGATTTCTGGGAATCAGTCAAGCTTTCATAACTTGGCAGGACAGCGTACATCAGCTGTTCCATCACTGATGATCATCCCAACAGATACGTGTTTACGCTGTTGAACAAGTGCACGTGTATTCCCGCTCAGGTGATGACAATGCTGAACAACTCACACATTGGATCGTGGTGATGGCGGTGGCGCTGTTTCCGTTGGATATGCGGGACCGCACAAACTCACTGCACGGTTCAGACTCGGGAGCATGTACTTAGGCGGACTCAGGTCGAAATTCAAGACTTCTCAAAAAGTCGTCTATTCTGCGTAAATGTATTTCTGGGGTTCACCTCGAAAACCTCCAACCAAGTACTCAGTATCCCCTAGAGCTACTTCCTCATTCCATGGAGGTTAACTACTTGGACGCCTAAGAGTATCTCGCCAGTAAGTTGGCACTTATGATTTCCCTCTTTTAGGAATAAAAACGTTCATCTACAATGAGATTCAATTAGAGTCAAGCGAGATTTGTCAGCAACGCTTATACCGTCTGATATTTAGGTTGTTTCCATTTCACGATCTGAAGCAAACCATGTTTTATGGGCCCATATATGCCTGTCAAAATGACACTGGTGACCCACGAAAAGCATCTCAAACACCCCAATTTATCAATAGTCTAAATGTGTCTAGCTGTCAAAAATGCATCACCAATCGCTGGTTCATATGTTGTTCTCTCGTTCATCGTTTGCTTGGGTACTGTTTGCTGGTTTCAGCACCACTCACCCATCATGAATATTCCATTGAGTCTGTGCTATCCCACCTACCCAACGTACAAATCATCGACGCAGAGCAGTAGATTGAGCGTGAATACGTGCTTACCCATTCAGCAGCGTGAACACGCGTCCACAGGGCAGATCACCAAAGCTGAGACAACCAGTAGACTAGGCTCCCAAGAAGCAGACAAGGGTCAAGATCCAGTCAACATACTGTTAAAATGTTCTGCCAGTTAATTCAAAAATGTACCCAAATGCATCGCACCTTGAACCTCCATTTTTATCGTGCACAGCAAAATAGCGAATGCATTTCTTGGAAATTGCCTACTATGATGCAGACAAATTCAGCATTTCCAAGGCTACTTCACCTTACTAGCATTCACCGCGGTTGGATTAAAATATTTTATCACGTTGTAACTATGAATATTGAAAATGTGTTCAGGTAACTGAAAGTTTCTTAACTGGGTACGACGGGTGCTAGGGACGGTTCACTTTAGTTACCTCTAACAAAAAGGAACCCCGTTGTGAAATAGGTATTTTGGTATACTTTAGAGGAAGTAGGATATTAAATCACACTCAGCTTCCAAATGTTTATCACACTGAACCATTTTCAACCAAGTTATCGATTTTGTGTAGAAATCATTCTTATTTTCTAGACAAATGTGTGAACATAACAAGCAAACACGTATCACCATGTAGTCCGACTGAATCGTCGCACAATTGATCAATGACATTCACAGTGGAAAGGATAGAAGACATTCCTGTAGTGCACTTTTGCTGTTACTACCCTGTCGTTCCTACAGCTAAGACGAAGTCCTAGATCACGATTCATCTGTGCAACTCCCCTGAAATATTACTCATCTCACGTGTTTTAGTTCGATAGCCAACCCCATCACAGTCCAATAAGACCATCCTCAAATATCGGCACGGAAGACCTGTTTGACAAGCCAATGAGCATTGGAGAAGAGGATTCTAAGACTGAAACATGTGACTTTGGTCCATCAAGCCCTTCAGGTGAGTATTTTTGAACGCTTCCGGGTAGAGTGTACTGAGCAGACTTGTGCCCAATTTGGAGTTTGAACAGTTCGTGTTGCACAAGTCTTGGTGAATATGATACTTAAGGTGTATTGGTGGTATTCTCAAGATACCATAAATAGAAGAGAATATTCTGTCACCAAAGTAATGTGTCCAAATGAGTATCAAGTGTTTTTTTATAGCTGCACCTAGAGCAGAGACTCCCGAACTTGGGTCAGCGTAGCCCTTGGTTGTGTAAGACAGATCGACGGAGTGCAAGCTGGCTGCCACCAAAGGCTAACAAATATGGCTCAAACTTCACGTAATACCGAGTTTTATTGATAGGAGCACGTAAGTTGTCCCGATAATGTGACGCATTAAACGTTTTCTCGCACGCATCCTTTTCTTACGTCTGTGACCTTAACATATTCTTGCCCTGGTATTGAACTTTGCTGCACCCCGTATAACCACTATTTGGATAGAAATCCCTAGAAAAACATAAACATCACAGACGAAGGAATATTTTGCAACATTCTTTGGACAACATTTTGAATGAATTCTTTTCCCATATGAAGAATTCTAGAACGATTGAAAGACAAAAATCGATGTTGAAGGCATGGTAGCTAATAAGTGACTACAAAAGTCAACTATTTTTGTTCAAAACAACCGGTGAAGACAACACATTCGGAGAAGCAAAGATATTCTACTGATTTTCAATTCATGAAAGTTATGAACTGAAAATTTTGTTGTGTATTGAAAACCAGAACTCCTATGATGAAGTTGTAATGCACAACCGTGATAATGATTGATACCTTCTTGACAGCGTCACTGGATTTGTTATACGGGCGACGGCCAAGGAGAAGTCTAGGAACTACCACCTTTATAGGAACAGAGCGTAGGATGACCTTTCTAGATTTCTATGTGGACGTGGTTCTGTCTAACAGAGCTGCTTGGTACTTCGTTCTGTATATGCACGCGTTTGAACAAGCTATTTAAGAATCCCGAAAAATACCTACCTCTAAAAAAAGTGTGAAACTATGTGGTATACAGTTAACGTCAGATATCCTTAGCAAAGGTATGAGCAGCCATGGAATTCCACGCTGGTTTAATTATCACGCATCAAGGTGTGAACATTTGCTAGCTACCCCGGAGAGCCTGTCACTTCAAAATATAAGTTATCGGTTTCCTTCACGTTCGGCTGTTTAAACTTTTAAACGCTGGAATAAACGATTTCGTCAGACTTTACTGAGATACACCACAAACACTCAATGAAACTTCAGCCTGACCCAGCCACATTCAAAAATCATACAGGAAGTTTTATGGCACTAAGAGAAACAGTTCACCTGACCATAAAACAACCTTGATCATAAAAATGGAATGAAGGGATTAAAATATTTCCGTGGGGAATAAAACGAAGTGCACTTCTCAGGAACGAAGAACAAAAGTCCTTGGAGGTGGTTTTGTTATTGCCGCTCAGCTAGACACGAAGAAAATTGGGATTTTCGTGTTCTCATAACCCTAGCGCACATCCATGATAGCCTAGTCTATGAGGCACCTACTGGTTCGGCCACATATTGTTTTTGTTTGAGTACTTGGATTCCTATTCAACACTATGAACACAGAAAATTCTAAAAGCTTGGATGAATTTGGCATTTACTTCCAAACTGTGCAACTTTTTGAAACGAGATCCCAAAGATCGATGATTTTTTGTTAGTATACTTCACTCCCAAATAAGACAAATACAAGCCCGAAAAGACGTTAAATCGAGCAGAACAGTCATCCCAAAATAGTCATCGCTGCTATAAAATTTTCACATCAAGCCATATGTGGCGCACACAGCAACTTTATTTTGGTGGTGAAACACCGGAATCCATAGAAATGTCAGAGTTGGGTATTTAGTAATGTGAGAAAAATGCTTACGTTAGCCAATCAACCAAAGTATTCGCCTCGCAATTTGGGTTCAACTAGAACACAAGTTTGACGGAAACTGGGGGACCAGATCTATCGGACGATCCTCAAGAAGCGTAAAACCGACCGTGCGATATTTAAGACTTTTCAGCAACTTTGTGAGTAGTGTGTCACGTCCAGACCACAAATTATTCAGTCAATACATCATTTTCTATGGACATCGCTATGAATACAGGCGGAATAATTTAACACAACGTTCCAGTTAGTTGGCTCCAATACTGGAAAATAAGCAGTTTACACCCGATGACAAATAATTTCGCACTGTATGAAATAGCGTCTTTTAGTAAACGTAGACAAGCACATGGCCCTATTCACTTCAAGCTTGTCAACGGTGAACTTTGTGGCTGAAAACACGAACAGAATATCCACACTTGGGGTTCCGGGTTCCCCAGCAGTTATGATTGCTAGTTGATGTCAGGTAGCAACGACGTAACTGATGCTGACATTTGGAATTTCGAGTCGACGGGTTTATAAACATAACTTTTTGTTCAACACCCTTATGAACCTCCTGAATCTCACACATCGTGTTTTCGCGAAGAAGGAAGAAGCCACTCATAACCTGCTATTGACGAGCACGATTGATGATGAATTTTTTGCTCCCTTAAAGAAAGTGAAAATAATAAGTCAACATCACAGAACAAGCTGACGGGCATAGTCCGTGTCATTCTAATATGCGCTCGGGTGTAGCTCATTTGTTATTTTGGTACCTTGAACTTGGCCCATTGCCAAACGGGCCGAAGCGTAGCACGCTCCTCTGCAGCGATCCGAGTGAGATTTCCTAAATGACCTCCATGACGCATGATAAAGCGACTGACAGGAATGGATGCTCACGATTTGCTGTGGAGACGTGACCAAGTTACGGACAGTATCCTCGCCACCAGTCGTCGGAGTAATTATAATCTGTAGCTGAATGGCTATTTTGAAGAGTCAGCTAAGGTCTCATCCCTCACAGTAGAGTCACTCTATGCTGAGAGGCCTCGAAGCACTGTGCTACCGTCTTATCCTTTTTTGGGGTTTGTCGGTAGTGCACATTTAACATCTCTGGAGCTATTCGAACTACTGACCTTTCGGCTAAGAGCTGAATACCGTGAGTAAACGTTCAACCGTGGAGTCACCTTTCAGCATCACTCTCCTTCAAAAAAACTGTTCAGATCATGTAATCCATCCGAGAAGTCCGTGCGCGAAGAGCCTGTCGATAATGGATCGGATACTACTGATGAGGCGTGCGAGTAATATGTGTTTTTTCGTAACTCCTCCCTGATCTAATGGAAGGTGGGGTTTATAACGGAATTTGTGGAATTGCTCAACAGCATTCATTTAAAATTGCGTGATAGTCAATGAATATCCAGGAAAGTTCAAGAAGACGCGTTCAAGAAGAAGACGGATATTCAGTTTTTTAAAAACAAAGTACATATGGGAGGTTTGCTTTCCTGTCCAATAATTTGTAACTGTTTAGTAGGTGTTTTCTGTAAAAAAAAACGCGGCGAAGGGATTTCCTCCTTTCACCAAGAGTAAACGGTCGACCGTGTGGTTACCTTGCACTGTCACTATCCTTCAAACACACCGTTCACACCATATAATCCATCCGAGAAGTCCGTGCGCGAACAGCCAGTCAACACTGGATCACACACCAAAGATGGTGACTAAGGGACGTCCGCGCTCCATTCTAGGTGAGAGCTAATCAAGCTGTTGAAAAGCCACTCGCAGTCAAACAGAACAGTGCTCAAATGGTTATGGAGTGTTTTCCACAATAACCCACCCTGCTGAAGTTGCACTTACAATTCCAAATAGCCATCCAGTTTCGTTCAGGATATACTATCCGTGTAATATAATACCTAGCCTTCCACCTAACCTAAATTCCCCATGTTTTTTGACAGATGATTCGGCAGAAAGTCTTTCAATCCAATCCCCTATAAACACGACCTGCAGTGACTACGAATGGAATAGTACAACGTCCGAAGACCAGGAGTCATTTGATTTACTCTCCAGGTGGGTCATTTGCTCCTCGTGGTTGCTGGTTTCCGAGGCTAGGTAACAAAATATCTGGAAGTTACACATTTAATGTCGAACATTGGAAAGTTAGGGATGTCGGATATTGACTTTCGTTTCACTTAGAACCGTCACTGAGAATGAGTAAACGGAAATTCGTTTTTCGTTTTCTTTGGGAAATGATCAACTTAGATCGACGTGGTACCTATTATTCAAGAAAGCATTCCCACTATATCCGAGCTGAAACTGCATGCTTTCCACGTTTTTCTTAGAATATAGAACGAGGGTTAAGTGTTCAGTCACTCTGGTAAATCGGCCCTTCAGCTCTCCAAAGATGAATTGTTGGTCGAGGATTTCCGGTGATTGCTTGTGCATTTACTTACGAGCTCCATGCAAACTGTGTTATTCACAGAACTCTAAGCCTGGTTAAGGCAATTCTGGAGCATATGACAGGCTATCTGAAGACTGAATTCGACGAACATTCCATCCTTACGATCCGCTCTTGTCTGCCCGTAGCGACCCATCAAGTCAACACACTCACCTCGATCCGGTTCATCATCAGACACTCGCATCGTAGTTGGCTGGTACTGTTACTACGTTGGGATCTCCGATGGTTGTATCCACAGTATTTTCTTCTGAACGATCCCCCATCTAGCTTGTGGCAATCATCCTGGATGGTTCACACCGACAGACACTGAGTGGAGTAACCCTAATTTGAAACAATGGAATCATGAATATCATGAAGGCATGGACAGTGAGGTGTCAGTATTTCATTAAGGTTCTTCACCTGCAAAAGTCGAACTCATCATAATATCCATCGTAACTGAGCTGATATCGCTTGAAGGAGGTTGGACGGCAATTCTAGTTATATGTCAAATGCTCCTATTTACAGACGGAACTGTAACCACATGTTGATTTTCGCCTTTGATGCTAAACTTAGCCTTTCTCGACATTTTGAATACCCACTTCCACCAGTTGCCCAAAATCTCTCTGAAACATTTCACTAAGTTAATTTGTCCACAAATTTGATGCAAAACCAAGATTCCAAAGTATTGGCCCTTGAGAAACGCTTTTACTTAGGACACAGTAATCATAGATAAGCATGAAGTGTGGTAACTCAGACCATCCGTCGGTCCCCAGGCTTATCTCCCGACTTGGTGTGACGTTGCCAGCTCGATGTTTACTATTCCTTTGGAAAGTAGAGGCTTGCGTTTGAGGTTGAAAAAATTATCCTGACTATTCTTTAAGTTATTTTGATGGGATACTCTGAGTGTCAGCCGGAAATTGTAAACATGACCAGCCGACCAAAACGGCACCCCTAGAGACTCGGGCTAGCTCATCTGTCGACATCAGCTGATCTAAAACACCATGTTTTGACCAGCTTTCTCATGTCCCGATGCAATAGGTTTGGTCAATTCGTATCGTAAAGCAAAGCAATACCTCCCCTACTAGGCCTGAATTTTTGAGGTTCATAATAATATAAATTGAACAATATCTCCAATTTCCAGCCGTAACTAGGATTTATGCTGTCTGACTAGTGGCATCGATCGAAACAGAGAATCCCTAATGTCTCCTTATCGATGTGTTTTCCTAGGTCTGCAATTCGACAGGTGGTATGTTCACATAGATTATCGATTATAGCCATTTGTTCTGCAACCGGTGCACACTGATCTTTGTTTCTATTATTTGGTTGTTCGCCGGCTACTTTGGAAAACTAAATTCAGTCGTTTTTACTTGTAGACAGATGGCCGACCACCTGCGTTGTACCGAAAACTGGCCGAAAGACTTTTCCATCCTGAAAATGCCTGGAAAGTGGCAACGCACAGCCGCGTCCTCGTCAACCACCAAGTCTTTTTCTGACAACAACCTTGAGCTAGCCGAAGACAACCGAGGAGTACCAAACGTTCCTTGGTCGCCTTGGAGCGTGAAAGCTGCTATGGAAAAGGGCTGCGTCACAAAACTCAACGCCACAGATGTCGAGAAACTCACAGATGAAGATTTTCCACTTCTATGGACTGAGTGGGAAGGTCAACTTATGTCATGGAAACAAGCTGTAAATAAGCTCAAGCAGAACTTTTCTCAGGTATATAATCTACGCAGGTCGTACTAACAGTGCCGCTTTTTTATTAAGTTTAGTGGTACCTCTAACAGAGAAAACTTGGAGCATTTAAGTGACCTCATTCTCCTTGAGAAACGACTCCTTTTCTAAATACTATGTCTGGTTTTGTGAATAGCTTTCCATACCCCCCCGAGTCATATATTCGAAACAAATCTGTCACGCATGTTTGCAATTCAATTGTTCACTAATCATTGGGGCTAATTTGACACGACATGCTCTCATGATAGGTAATTACCAAGAGATGCTGCGTGAGGCCGGATTGTCTGTTTTATTTCACGTAGGCGCACTTACTGTCATTTGACTGGCCAGTGCTAGATTCGTCTATCACGGAATAATGTTGAATATACGTTCATGGTACATAGTAATGTGAGGATATTTGGTAATGCTCAAGACAGAATTCATCCTGTCAGTAAACCCTACTTATGCTGAAAAGCCGAGGAGCACTGTACAGTTGTTCCATTCTTGTTGGAAATTATCAGCAGTGCGCAGCTCACGAAACTTGCGACCTTCGAGCCAGTAGTTGGAAACTTAACCGTTTGACCACGAGTGGCTGCTCAGTAGTTCGATTAGCTCTCACTTATATCGGACAGAGCGTCACTCATCCGTCAACCGCGGAATCCATATGACGTGGTCACGTGTTGACTGACTTCTCGAGTGGAGACTTCTCAGACAGAAGGTTCATGTTGTGTGAATTTTTCTTCCCTCCGAGCTACTTACGGGTTGTTGGTAGTACCACACATCTCTTCATACCACCAACTTATCCATTGACCCCACTCTCGAATTTGCGTATCATGGTTCACCGTAGCACGCAAAATCCAAGAAACTAGTCTTTTTACCGTAAACTCCGTTGAATTTCCGAGTAACGGAAAGTGTAAACAGAGCGCACGATTCGAGATGTTGGATCACCATCCCAGCTACACAGTAGTGGTGTAACGGTGGGTACTACTGATGACGCATGCGAGTAGTATGTGTGCTCTCGCAACTTTGCCTTGATCTAATGTAAGGTGGGATTTATTACAGAATTTGTGGAGCTACTTTGCAGTTTTTGCTTGCAATTGTGTGATAGTCAATGAATATCCAGGAGAGTTCAAGAAGACGCGTTCAAGAAGAAGACGGATATTCAGTTTTTTAAAAACAACATGACTTTCTTGTCCAATAGTCTGTAACTGTTTAGTTGTCGTTATTCTGATAAACGACTCTGCAGCGAAGGGCTTTCCTCCTCACAGTGGTACCTGAGCATTCCGGAGGTATGTTAGGGTACTTGATCAGGTCGACGTTCAGCGCCTACGGGGAATGTTTCGGACAAAATGGAGCAAATAATTCAAAAACCGAACGCATCTAACAAAAAGCCTGTTCCGCTGGTTAGACCATTTACATGAATGGACAAAACTCATCTCGGAACAACTTACCTATGGTCAGTTAGAGAATAGAGTACGAAAGTCAGACATCGGGTTGACATTCAGACAAGACGGAAAAACTGCATTTTTCAGTGCTGGTAATGAAAGGAGCTGATACTCGACATATAAGTTTGTAGATCGGTTGTTTACACAGACGTGAGAATCTTTGGCACAGCATGCACCCTAATGCTGCAAACCAAACAAACCAGGCCAAAAGTTGATCAATATTCCCAGTTAATGCACAGTCCTAGCGAAGCATGCGGACGAACAAGCCATGTGGGGCACTAGCCAACCTGCCAAGCGTAAACAGCTGGAGGTTTGTTCCGTTTTCAAATATTATCTGTGTAGTGGAATATGGTCAGGTTATCAAATACCATCTTTATGGCGAG
>SJOL01009186.1:0-38571 GCA_004794785.1 Opisthorchis felineus | reverse complement strand
ATATTATATATTAATATGTATAGATATTATATTATATATACACATTATGTATTCAGAATAATCACTCAGTTAAAAAAATCGTTCAGCTGTAACACCCTTCCGGTGCCCAGCTGCCACGCCACTTAAAGGAAGCATGAGGGCTGGGATACTGCCAGGTTGCCCAAGCCTAGACCGGGAAAGTCGAGATGCAGAGGTTGGGCTCGAACAACGGACCTTCCGTTCAGTAAATTCGCGTGCTTACCACTTGAGCCATCGCGCCCCAATCGCTTAGTTAATTGAAAATGAACCTAGAACAATGACTGCCGGAATATGTCATGCCTTCACTGGAAAGACGCGACCGAATACTTGAAACCCTAACCATACGAAGCTCCTCTTTTCTGTTAGGAATCATTGGGTGGGTTGATTACGGACAAAAGGCCTAATATATCTTATCTTATCGGTACCTTGCTTATCGCGTTCGGAGGATGATCTCCTAATGCAGAAATTTCACTTTGGGGCCATCTATGTGCATCTTCACTTCGCCCTTAGCTGTCTCCTGGGAGAGCTGCCTTTCAGGTTTCACCTATTAGTGAAGAAAACTTTCGTTTTAGAACAGCTGACTTTGAGAATTAGTTGTGTATATCATCCGACAGGGTCGACGAATAGTTAGATAAAAAACATACTATGCACCAGTCAGTAGATTCTTCAGACGTCGAAAAAGGTGGCTAAGATGACGTCCATCAGTTACACCACGCCTTTTCAGGCATCTTCGACGTCCGCTACTGCTGAGATTTCGTCTAGGAAGTTTCCTAGAAACGGAACTACACTCACGGAATCACAAGTAGCACTTTGAAACCAGCACATATGTTTCAGGAAACGGAAATCACTCACCATGAAAATCTACGCACTTCACCTGTCTCCAACAACCATCAAGTTACTTGCACAGACCATCAGTCTCGCTAACATAAGTATAGGTTGCCGGTGATACAAGATTCTCTCTAAAAAACTCTTCCTTGTGGATGAAGTTTCGAATCAAATGTTGCGATCGGGACTCAGGATTTACCTGTAACACCCCAACACTCCGGAAAGTCCGCGAAAACGTGGAGTTCCGTCTATTCGAATACTACCAGGAAAGCCAAGATCATCATTCCTGGTATGCTCTTATCGTAATGTTTATTTTAGTCGATGCCCCACTAATTGTTGTTGCTGCCGAGAGCGGTGGCATATTCCTGTCTAATCCACAGCTTCGACGTAAGTTGTTGTTCTTCTGTTTCATCCTTCCTGATTCCACATCCGATTGCGAATCTAGACTATTTTCTAGAGCAGCCACGTTACACTGACTGGTCTATCCGTTCTCGCATACAGATCAGCGTCGTCTACTGATTCAGGAAGGAACTCTCCGGGTAACCGAAGGAACGCGTTCTCAAACTCATTCATGGAAAACGATTTCGCCTGCTTCTCGGATGGCGAGTCCAAACGAAAGGGGTTGAATGAGACGCCAGCGGAGGGGTACCGCCCTCCCATAGGTCAGAGAAAGATACTAACGTCGGAAGAGCTAGTGAGTGAACCATATGTCGTGGTGCGTGTCAACCTACTGTGAACTGAAATCGCATTATTGAATGTTAAAATGGAACAGCCGTTTCGTTTCCATTAAACTACGCTTTATAGGGATGGATTTTACTCCACTTAAGATACCCAGTTACCAAATTCCGTAGAAAGATAACCTGCATGTAGCTGTCAGGTTTCCTAATTAAATTTATTGTACTGGTTCTATAAAGCCATTAAGGCAAACTCTTCGAGTGTTTTACCATTATTACAATGCCCCCAATAAGATATTAATGAGAACCTCCCACAATATCGCTCGATCTTGGTGATCTCTTCGGAGAGCTAGTTAGCTAAAATCAAGCGCCTTAACAACTGGACCACGGTAAACCTCGTCCACCTAAAGCAAACACTCGCGATCAGTTATGGCTGGAATAGAACTTTAGCAAAAAATTTACGGTAGCTGCGAAGTGACTCAACCTTCTTGCAAGTTGTGGGGCAAGTATAATATCGGAAACCTATCACGAGTTTATATCTTGCTGGAAATTCGTAAGACGTGTATTGCTGATGCTTCCCCACAAGGATGAAACAGCTGTTCCTGGTTTTCGGCACGAACTGGTTTCAATCACAAGAAGACGTCTCCAATCAACCTGTAAAATCTCTGCTACTTACAAAATATGAAAACATCCGCAAGTTGCATCGGCGATCCAGCTGGTAAGAGCAATTCTAAATCTGGTAGGGTGATGTGAACAAAGTGATTGAGGGTGATGGCGCCATAGCCTACCTTAATATAAGCCAACCAAAACCGAGGAAGAATCATCAATGCATGATTAGATAGGTCTACTTTTCAGTTAACAACCAGATGATCGTGGATTGGAGCCTCCCAAGAAGTTCGTCATTTGCATCACTGTTGGACTCTGACGTTGAGCTTTCGATAATGATGATGATGATCGTCAGGTGTGCGCTGCTGGTGATTCCCAACAAGAATAAAACCGCTATATAATGCTTACTGGCATGTCAGAATAAATTGCTTCTACTTACAGGATATCTCTGTTGATATATTGTCCAATCAGCACGAAGGTGTTAGGGTACGGAATAAGGGTAGGATTGTATAGCATAAGCTGGGAGGTTAGGCAGATTTCACGAAATGGTAGTACTCAATGCATAGAGCTAGACGAGACCGAGTAACTTCCAGTCAAGATCTAATCAGATTGTAGAATGAAACTTGACGTAAATGCGCACAAAAAAATGAAGAGCGCATTTTGCCGTAAAAGAACATTGTCAAAACTACTGCATCTTTGAGTATACAGTGTCTTTAGAAGCCTTACAGGTCAATCGGTCGAAAGATGGAATCTCGGAAAAGTTCCAGGGAGGAGTGTGACAAAACAACAGGGGCTCAATCGCAATTGTGCGAAATGCGGCAAAGTCCGTGGTAGCCCAGTTGCTAGAGCATTCGTCCGGTATGCAGGAAGCTAAGTGTTTGAGTTTCGCCAAAAGACCCTGCCTTTTCTTTTGCATTACGTGTGCCTGCGTCCATACTCAGGATTTTCGAAATCCCTGTCTTTCTTAAATATCACTGAATAACACCTGTACACATTAATAGCTGGGGAAGAATCCGTAATAAGCCGATTGGCTCGGTCATACTTAAAGGTTGTCATCGTCACATTATGCCAACCAGGTGAGACTGCGATGATCAGCTCATTGCTTCACGACTCCCTAGTCCGTCGTTTCACCCGATTCACATCCACTCAAGAAGATCCAACCAAATCCGGCACTGTGGTGGTTGTTTATACAGGGTTTACGGTAACTTAGTGGTGAGAATCTACTAAGTCCAAGTGAAACCACTACATACATTTCTGACTTCAACCACAATGTGAATTTGCAGAGTACAATTCAAGTCGAATTCCGCACTCCCTCTGGTCACCACCATCATCATCATCACTGTTGACACTGATGGTTCGCTGCTGTAGAACCACGTTTTTTATATTTAAGCTCTTAAAGTTAAAAAAGGGTGGATAGGAGAGATACCTGATGCTAGCTTCCCACAGCTACTCTGGAGTGTCCACCCCCTTCCAAACGCCAAATCAGACCACCTGGATGGAAAGTGAAAAACAGGAACTACACCGGCGTCCGTTAGCCGCCATATCTTGTGCAAAAAAAAACTCAAAGGAAGTCCATCCCCGAAGGTTGACCGCATCAATAACACCAACTCACTTTCACAACTTGCCGCCAAATCATACGCTGTCTAACCCGATTTTTGCGCCGTTCTGGAGGAAACACGGCAACAACACTCGCCCCAGTAACGATGATTTGGCACGCGCAGCACATGGGCGAGGCACCGCAGTTGATGGTGCTGGATCTTCCTCGCAGCTGATTTACCGCTGCACAACCGAACACCTGTCTTCTAACTACTTTGTTAAGAATTCGTCGACGCCATCCAGAAGCTACTTCTCGCGGACACAAAACAACACACCCGTTACTGTAGCCTAGTACAAGCGACCCTTAAGACCCAGTGATATGTCTTTTGATGTTACAAGTGACGCAAATTAGCAAACGTGATTCTGGCCTTTGAGATCTGTGCACTGACTTGATAAGACACACTTCCGTCAAAGGTATAAAAAATTCTCCACAACTTCCAATGACTTCAGTCGTAACGGATACGCCCAGAGACGGCACGTTCTGAAACATAACTTTACACTTTGAAGGTGCTAGGCGCATGCAGGAAGATGGTATGATGGTGGTCAAATTACTTAACAGTTTGCGCTGCAACTTCGTCTTCAAGGATGGGGGCTATGTCATGTGGATTCTCCGGATCGACAAGGTTCTCACGGGAACACTGGAGTTTTGAAGACCTTCCAGCGTTCGCCTCATTATTTCATCGACGCTCAGAAGTATGTGAATATAGGGATCGGATTATGCTCACAAGCTTCAGGGACATACCCTGTTGAGCAAGTATAGTTAACAGCACTGACCGATAGACAGAATCGAATGCAGCATGGAAGTCAAAGAACACCAAAATTGTGGGTTCTAACACCTGATGGAATGTGAACGTGTGATCGGTGCAGCTCCTAACTGGTCACTCATGAACGATCAGAGTTCGCGGGCTGGTCATTGTCGAAGCGGTTTGCATCCGACTACTATGCTTGTGAACGAAATGTCCTGACATACTTCGGGATATTAGGCCATTGTGGGTGCTAGAGACGATTCACCATGACTATCACCATGCAGATCAAAGCGTAATACACCATGGCCAGGCATAAAACATCACCGGGTGTGACGTTGTAAAGTAGGTTATCAGTGTACGCGAAGCGGACGCCACGGAGTTACTACTCTGGGCACTCCGGATTGTTAGGTCCACAATGGTGCTATATCTGTGCCCACCACCGCGTGGGTCAAACTGAGCATTAGATAGCACTAGCTACGTAGTGCCAGCCACCCTCCGGCTACACAGTGAACCTTAACCGTTCAACTCACCCCATGATTTGATAAATAGAACAGTTGAACAGTCCTCAGCAACCTTATATGCAACCTGCAGCCAAGAAGTCCCATCCTGTTTGATCCCTGCCTTTATTCACCCAGATTTACAGAATGACTGGCTCTTAGATGGTCCCACAAGCAGGTCAGCGAAAACCACACGTGGAACTGAGCAGGGTTCGTCGGTGTAAACCGATGAAAGAAAAATCTGGAAACAGATTTCAACTCACCGTGCTTCGCGATGTGGGAAACCAGGTTACTCGAAGCATATACTACTGGGTTCAACCATTTACCTGTTCCCACTTTGGTCTGCAACGGACGCTGGTCCGCCGCGTGTGCATGAGAATAGGATTGAAGGACAACGAAATATGAACCGCCCGTTGTTGTGGCTGGTTTTCTAGCATAAATCAGGCCAATTCGCATCAGCTAGGCTGTCTCCCGACAAAGATGCTGCATAAACAGAAAATATGTGCACGCTTGCCGGGGGTTGTCCTACTCGGGGGAGTGTAAAAGGGGATGGTTACTTCACAACTAGCACTTTTATCTGCTCGCCGGGGTGAGCAACTTGGTTGCAAATGCTTTATCACCATGTTGGATGACATCATCAACGTGCAATGACGATGCTACCTCGCCTAGCTGTGAGGCGTTTGCTATGGAGTGGACATCAGCAAATTACCAATATTCGACTCGACAGTAAACACCCCGCATTGTTAGTATGTAGAAAACTGAGGTCACCAGTGAATGAATGAAACATACCACTTAGAAAATATTTTTCTCTGCAACTGTTTCAGAAATCTCTTCATTTGAACTACGGCTCAAATCGGGCAGTGTTCTCCGTCACAACAAAATACCAGGGGACGTGTCAATGCGGCTGTTTCATCTATCTTTGGGAATGGACTGAAAAGCTCGTTATTTCAGACATTGATGGGACCATTACAAAGTAAGTGAAAAATCTGTGTGCCAATCTTGACCGCAAACTATGCTATAGGGGTTTGTGCTTAGTTGGAACCGGTTCCAGTCGTGGGAGGCTGTGAACGAGTGACTGAATCGCAACAGGACCCGATCCTCGCAGTGATTTATAACGAAACTACTATTTTCAGATTGAATACCCTCGGGATAAGGACAACACTCGTATCGTGGATACGATTCAAACGTTTAAAACCCCGCAAATAAGAGTAATGAATAAGACATGCACGAAGAATAGCTACACAAGGGGGGCAAGTCACGTGGTTTTACTGCTTGCCAAATTTACAGCGAGGCAAGTAGATTCGCATATGTGGAAGTGAGAAGTTATCCTTATCAAAAGTATAGAACGTGGATGCACCGTCAATGACCATATGGGTATACAATGCATCAGTTTGGGTGTGGTAGGTAATTTAAGAGAGCCAGCACGGTGCCAGCTCTAGTTCCACACTTCCAACTTGATTATATGGAACGGCATACGGTTTGGCACGATGATTACAAAGTCATCCAGTTATATTTCCTCTACCA
Organism: Opisthorchis felineus; assembly: GCA_004794785.1. NCBI lineage: Eukaryota > Metazoa > Platyhelminthes > Trematoda > Opisthorchiida > Opisthorchiidae > Opisthorchis > Opisthorchis felineus. The sequence continues at coordinate 32,085 of SJOL01009186.1, read as the reverse complement.
TAACGGTGACTCACAAGTTCTGATTGCTTTTCTGACGAAATTTCATTACTTTACCCAGTTAAGACTCATTGAAAAACGACACTTCGCTGCCTGTGGAGCAGACAGGCAAGTAATTTCAGCGTCCTTTCCCAGTCAGGAAATCACTACAGCGTGGTGGAATTCACCAACAGTAGTGCTCCCATGCTCTGAAAACATATCCCAGAAAAGCGTGTTTCTAAAACTCTCATCGTTCTATACGTGATGCTATCTTTCCGATTCCACCCGATCCAGATCTGATGTTCGAGGTCAGTTGATGCCACTGGTGGGTTTGGAATGGGTCCACAACGACGTGGTCTCACTCTACCACAAAATCGCGGCAAACGGTTATCGGTTTTTGTATCTTTCTTCAAGATCAGTTGGACAGGCTCGCAGTACGAGGGGCATGCTGTGCTCGCTTGAACAAAACGGACATCGTCTACCGGACGGTCCAATTCTTTTGGCGCCATTCTCCTTATGGCGGGCGATTCACAAGTAAGTTCTCAACCGTTACTTCATTCCTCAATAAAATCAATTTGTTGGATAGGAGTTTACTGGGGATCTGGCTACTGGTTACGCCGATTGACACCCCAGAGATAGATGAAGTACCGCAGTAATGACAATTCAAATCACCGTCATACACACCCTCACGTTCCCTCTAAGGAAGTTAGTTAGAGGTACCTCCGAGCTTACGGCGGCCAATGACTACTCGTGTACCCACTAGCACCAATTTATATGATCCCTTTGATAGGTAGGTCCGAGTTGTTTGCACCGTAGAAACCATAGTTATGAATACGATGACCCTGAGTTCGCAGAATCCTCACTTTGTCTCGGCAAAATTAATGATCCAGCACTGATCGATTTATTTACAAGATTGTCATCCGTATCAGTTGGAAAACCGAATAGGATGGGTTCATTTATCTGGTTGTTTCACTAAGTTCGAAAACACAGTTACATAAGTCGAGGGTAGGCTCTTGTTTGGTATCAGTCGTGAACAGAAAACAATAATGGTCTTGAACTCTACTTCGCGTTACTTTCAGGGAGGTCGTTCAACGAAAAGCAGATGAATTTAAAATTGCCTGCCTACAACAAGTATGCAATTTGTTCCCACAGGAGGCATACAACAGCACATCAGGGCAATTTCCACCACTGGTTGCTGGATTCGGCAATCGGGCCACAGACATAAAGACATACAAGGCAGTGGGCCTTCAGGGAAGTCACATATTCACAGTGAATCGGCTTGGTGAAGTTGTCTGCGGTAATGACGAATCAGTCCTGGCCACCGGAATAAACCGAGCGGCACAAGCATCACCTTTAACCTACAAGAGTTTGACATCAATGGTGAATGACTATTTCCCACAACGAAAGGTTGCAAGTTTCCGATCATGAACACAATCTGTGACAGGAAGCGCCGTTACACTGATCTCCCTCTAGATTGTTGACTTTGTTTCTACCACCAAATGTAAAAGAAGGCAGTGCTGTATCTCAAGGTTGTATTTTCATTTTGTACAGTGAAGTTCATTACTGCTGAACCTCTTCAATTTTTCCTCAGTTCGCATTCTGTTTCCAAGCTGAAAGACAAGAAAGAAAATGTGCTAGTGCGGCTTGTTAATTGACTTTAGCTATCGTGATTGCACTAGAATCAACACTTCCGCATCATCAAGCTTCAAGTCTCTACCTTCATCGACAGTTTATTTCAAAGATGAGTGTTTGGGGCGAACTCGAGGCATCTGGGATTTGCTCTGCTTGTATTCTTAACTTTGATAAGAGGTAACCCCCAAAAGAGGCCACGCTAGAAATAGCTGTCGAATTCCGATAATCTGTGTCTATGAGGCACCCATGACAAAAGAACGACCCTCAATTCGGCCGGAGAGACAAAGGTTTTTCTAGAAATCCCCGAGAGAATACTAAATTGCGTATCGTCCTTAAATCTAACCCTTACATCACGCTCGTTTGACCAGTCGTCCTCCTGTCCTGTTACAATTATTCTCGTGAGCCCACACCAAAAGGGGGAACATTGGACTCAAGTTTCTCTCCTATTAGAGCTTTTTAGCCGTATCGGAGTAGGGAATTCCGGACAGCAGACATGCGAGACGAGCACGCTACCACTAATACACCAGTGCACGCTGGATACATCTGACTTATCGCATCAGAACAGGCGAACGTATTCACGCCTGAGCGGTGTAATTAATTTGCCTGACGACCCCAACGACGACCCAGCAATTGTCTTGGTTGTGCCGATCGACTGACCCCCCCTGCCACGACTTATAAGTCATATAGCTCCGGGGATGCTTGAAACCTGCCGGACAATTTTTGATCGGTTGATGGTTTCGGGATTCGTAGAATTCACACTCCCACTCGCCGTTTGAGTGATGTAAATTCTACAAAAGGGTTTATTTATGACCATAGCGAGTGGGGTGAAAACTATTGTTATATATTATTGGAGTGTTCAACTTGAGGATTTTCACACGTTTTTTTTCTATACCAAAACATAAAGATGTCCATCGTGAATACTGCATACTTTTCTAGACTATTGAACAAGTGGCTGTTGATCCGTCTGCCAAGCTTAATAATTGGCTTACAGGATAAAGTAACACCAGATAACTTGATATTCATTGAGTGAATGTGTCCCTCGTGACGCGATAAGATACATTGTTTCCAATTTAGCCGGGCGGCTAGTTCCCAATGAACTAGAAGACGGAGGCTGACGATCAATATGCAGGATGACGAGGCCTCAATCGAGGATCTGAGAGAGCATCGAACAGTTTGCATTTCTAGCCCTGCAAAGCGCGATACTCAGCTGAAGGCTCGGATACAACAGGTGCTTATTAGCCCAATGCAAGAGCATGCGGTCCCGTTACTAATGATGAACCTAAGGGGAAACTTCTCCAAGGAGGAATCATTCTGCTACTCCTTGGTCGTGTTTCATCGAAAGCCATTCAGGATTAAAGTTACACTGTCCTTCAGTGGACTGAATATACCCACCACACGCCGGCTGTCCTACAAACCACTGTATCCAAAAAGGGTACTTAGAGTAGCAAGAGGGTGGGTTTAGACTCACCGAACGGTCCAAGTCAGAGCGGACGGTCACTCAGACGACGTTGGGTTAATCGAATAGCTGCGACCAGTTAAAGTGATCAGCAATAGTTTTTTTTAATACCCAAAACATCTTGATTCAGTTAGCTTTGTGGGGGAAAAACCAATATCAAACTCAAGTTGAAAAACTGGGACACAAAGAACATTACTCGATGGAGGTGTTTAAAGAAACCGTCGGTTGGAAAACACCAAGTACATCACCGAATCGCCCATAGAATGACTACCAGACAGGTTTTGGGGAGTACATCTACCCCATACGTCCGTACGGTTCGCATGAGCCAGTCACAACTGCTAGAAAGAGATGCTAGAAACCCACCTCAGATTGAGATCCACCACCTCCGGTATCTGAGCTGGATCGCTGGACTCAGTGATGTCGCCAACCTGATGCTCATCTGCAACGTCGCACAAGTAGTCCAAAATGGCCAGTTGTTCCTCTAACCGAGAAACACGTTGGTAATGTCGCACTACAGTGTGAAGCATGAGAGATAAACAGCATAATTCACAACCCGAGTTTGGAAACGCTCAGAGCAATGTGGTTGACAAAGAAACCCGATCGTTGTGCAGCGACATAGCTTAGAGCATCAGCCCCATACTGAGATTAGGTAATTCGTGGTGACTCACGAAAAGACCACTCGATTTAATCCGATTGTCAAGTAATGACTGAAGCAGAGGGTCAAATTAAAAGCCAGCGATGGTAAGATTATTCAAGTTTGTAATATATTTGACTGCGGTATCAGCAAGAAACGAGGCTAGTGAGTGTCCTCAAACAGTGGTGGTGCTCAATTCCGATTTGAATTGTCCGCAGTCCGGAGGAATCCTTTTGCATGTTTGGTTAGTCGTATCTTTGACTTGTTCACCATTTCGGAGGCAAATTTGATCGCATACCGACGTTTTATCCGGCATACTTATGGCACGATACCTTCATTATTGCTAATACTGAACGGCTGAAGTCTTCATATCTTTTACCTTACCCACGAACACTGATACGTATATTATGAATGGGCGACAAAACGGTTCATCATCTTTAGACGCGAAAATGGACCTTTACGATTTGAAGCAATTTCATTTATCAGCGATAAACCGTGTACCATGGGCACATGGGTTCCAGCGGCTAAAATTTCGATCACCAGAAAGTGGGAGGGTATGGGACATACAGATAGGCTTCGGTGGCGATGGCTTGTTTGGTCAGTTCGGGAACTGGGTTGCTACGCATTGAAGGCGATGCATGAGCGCCACTGACTGCGCGTTTGGACGCGATTTCTGCCAGTGTCATTAACCATTGGTGAATTGAGTCCCCATCCAAGGAGGCAGCACCCTTTCACACGACGTGGCCACCAGTTGCAGGCAAGAAAAACGCACCTGCATCCAACCCAGCTGAGAGACAGAAAAAAACAGTGCACCCGAAAAAGATGCTAATCGCTAGCGGATATCCCGAAAGGTCCGCTGGAGTTCTAGTGCCCCAAATGACTGCAGTGCAAGGAGTAGAGAAGATCTCCACCAAGTCTCAGAATGATCGGTTGGCAACAACATCAAATACTGACTGATTTCAGCTCTCGGGTATACAGCGGTGTACAGGTTAGATTTATCCACACAACTAGATAAATCGTATTCTCGAGGCGTGAAACTAGTTCATCTGCTACAAACACGTCACTGAAGTGACCTGATGACCACTAAAGGCGCTATGTTCACCAAAGCTCATCATCCAATTCTGCGTGCACAAAACGTTTTGGAGCAACGCACCTGATTGCCCTGGTCCTGATCACACATGACACCAGTGTTTACTGCTACATGTTTGCCTGTTGAAGTTTGTAGATAGCACACGGTATTCAAGTTATGGAAGAACTGACCGGGGGGGTCTTATAATGAGGGAGTGCTGTATTTACAGTGTGAAAAAAGTCGATAAACCTTAAAGAAGTGCTCTTTTCTTCAAGACGTGAATGCAATAAGTATAGATCTTACGTCAAGGTAGACAAATCCAGACTGTCACCTGACGGGTGATTTGAAATAAGCGCGTAGAAAGCAGTACAAGAAAGAAGTGCGACAAGTGTCGCATATTTGTAGAATGAACTGAATGCTACAACAAGCAGGAAACGAGAACTGTGGGGAACACTGTCGTTAAGAGTATTTGGAGAACCCCCAATAGCCGAAGAATAGGAAATTCAGGGAACATGAAAACAACACCCGAAAATACCCCAATAAAAGTACTGACTGGATCGCACGAGTATAGTAATGTTACATTCACATTGAAGACTTGGAAAGACTTCAAAAGGGTATCGTTGTTACAAACATTTCTAAATGCCTTCCATTCCGAATGAAATGAACTCCTAGCATCAAAGACACCTAAAAGAACAACGCTCTTCAACAAGATCCATCAACCAGTCAGCATAAGCTTGCCGCCGGAGATAAAAGCAATCGCTCCACAGAGAATGCTGTGTATATCTCCTCTCCACACACTCTATGCTTCATTGTGTGACTCTTGGTTGACTAAACTGAACCAAGCCACAAGTGAGTCAAGAAGTGAAACTGAGTTACTGTGCTTATGTGTTGTGTTGTAAAGTGCCTGAGGACCACACACACACAAAAACAATACTTGTTCTCTGTCTCACTATTCTCATTGTTCTGATGTCACTTGAGGAGTCAACTAACCCGGCTATCAATGATTGGAAACGAATAAAGTATGACTTGAGAAGAGGACCTTCGGGGAGCGGTTTTAACCGAAAAATTGAATCCACTTTTGTAATCGTCCAGCAGAAACTGTCTCTCACCGTGTCTTGTGCAGTTGCTATGACATAGAACGAATAAAAAACGAAAATAATCGATGCTAGTTGTCAGTTTGCCCATTTCATCCGGTGTCTTTTTCCTACATTTGTAGGTTACTGAATGAGAACATTGATATTGAAGTCAGGTGAAAAAAAGTATACGGGTTGAGTGTACTAATTGAGGTGGAAGCTTAGTACTAACAGGTTCGTTTGAAAACCAGCAGCGAACATTGCAATGGTTTCACTATATCAACATACAGCGGCACTGTCCCTCACTCCCAACACAGCAACGCTCAAACACTCGTCCGGCCCCAAGGGGAGGATAGCTCAGTTATTGGATCAGATGTTCATGCTCCTAAATTTTCTACAGCGCCAGTCTATGCTTTGAAAACCGGGTGGTATTCCATTTCTGAAAACGGAGCTACAAGGGGAGGAATTTTAGTCCGTGTGAGTAGCAGGACGGTTGGACGCAGTGTACACTTACTGCAATCGAAAATAACTTCCAAGAACAAACAAAATATAACTAAGTGAACAAACAAGCACAGCAGATACCTCGTGAGTCACAGGCTTACCAGTATAGGGTAACAACGATTCAACAGTTCTTGCAATTCCTGGCCACCGCAGTAATTGCTCAGGAGTCCACGTAGTTACTATCCAGTTCAAGATAGCTTGTGCAATCACAGAAGTCCGGACGCGCGTATTCCAATTTATCGCATAAGTTAGAAGTCGCTGAACCAGGTGTTCACTTGATGTGTTATTGTCTTCGTGGAAATCTTTGTTAGGAGCTGTTGGGCGCAATAATCCATTGAGAGCGGTCTCCAGCTTCGCAACGTGCCCAGAGTAACGAAGTGATTTCATTTCGTTATTTGCCTTCTGTGACATGTCCTCGTCCGTGAGCAGTAAGTCTGCCAGGGTAGCGAAATAAAAAGGTAAGAGGATTCGAAACAATTGTACTTGAATAAATATGGAACAAAGATAGTGGGCATTTCCGTCATAGTGCTCCCTCTTGGAAAGCAAATCATCCAGTTGATAAACCGAGTGTTTCCTGTTTGTAAATCCTCAGTTCGTTTCGAGGTGTGGGGGGGGAGTGAAATAGAAAGCGATTCCATACTCTGAAATCGCTACTTAAGAAAGGCACCTCCAGGAGGAATGCTGTATGAGGAATGCAGCGCAGACTGCTCTAAATAAAACCCACTTAGGTCGCGACAAGACTGGACTGAGGGACTTCTACAGAAATATGTCGTTCAACAGCATGGAACGTCGTTTACATCACTCACCTCAAATCTATATATGCCGTAAGTCACTGAGTTCGTTGCACAAATGACGGTGGAGACAGTTCGACTTATACGCCCAGGTGTATCCCAATTTGGTTTTGACGAGAGAATCACCTGAAACCCAGCTGAATTTTTCGTTTATGATGTTTTTGCCTCTGGCTAGTCTTTTAAATAAAAAACATGAAAGGACGAAGGAGTCGCTTATATAACAAAAAGTAAGCACGCACGTTTATCCGATGTGCCCAGTGAGTATTCAAGTGGGTGCGCTCTGGGTTGATGGAAACTCAGGGACTGCGTCTATTTAATGAGCCCCAAGAAGGGCGAAACCGGTCTTTGTCTGTCGAAGAGTTTTCAGCAACCTTATGAGTAGTGGATTAGGTCACCAACAGGCTTGTTCACTGCCGAATCATTAAGATTACGATATTGATCCGTCAATTAGACAGTGGTATAACAACCTGCGCTAGTAATCAGATCACTTGAATGCTTCCTGGCACCGATAATAAAAGAACCAGACACAGAAACCTGAGGCAGCCTCAGTACGGCTAGTCACATTATGGTAAATCAACCAAACGATTCCGGTTAGCTTACTCACCTTGAAGCAAATCCAAGGTCCGTTTGGGTTGATCAAGTTTGACGGATAGTCGAAGAGCCTCCGCAAATTGTTTTTGTTGTATCAGATTATCAAGAACTTGTCGCCTGAAGGGGTCCGAAAAAAAAATAAGGTAGAACATTGGTATTATGAGTACCATTAAAAACGCGAACGTTGAAAATTGGGCTTCAATTGCTGCACCAAAACGTCAATATACGCTAAGAACGTCCCTTGGGGAAAGTTGAACTGAGTAGGAAGGTGATAAGGCCCAAAGCCACCATGAGACAAACAGTCAAGTTGTATGTGAGCCTTAACACACATTGAACTAACAAGAAATTCATTGACATATTGTCCCCGATTTGTTACTACTTATAAAGGTGACGGAAAATTCTCGACATCCCACTATCGATTTCGCACCTTTTGCAACCAACCAGTTCCTAAGTTTTGACCAATCACATTTTACACCTAAATGTCGATTCATACGTAAGTGAAGTATGTTTGTGTGCAAATAAACATGGTTTTGACGCAAGACTATACAGAATCTTTCGTACTCCAACCGATTGCGCCGCGCACAGCCACCGCCTCCCTGGGATTCATGTGAGTCTCTCGTTACAACCGAATTGGTGCGTAGATGAATGTAGTTCGCGAATCTCGTACAATGTGGATTGAAGTAAAACAAGATTGACGGAAGGTCGGCGACTGTGCCTATCTGTTGAGGCCCAAGAAGGGTGAAATCGGTCGTGGGCTGTCGAAGAGTTTTCAACAATCTTATGAGTATTGTATTACGTCTACACATGTAACGCGATATCTCGTACATCGTACCAACTGAAACATGAGGCGGACTGGCGCAGCACATTCAGTTGCTTAGAAACATCATAAACGAGAGATTCAGCTGGGTTCCATGTGAGTCTCCCATCAAAACCAAATTTGTATGCAAATGAGTATATCTCGCTAATTTCGTGCAATTTGGGTTCAAATAGAACATAAGGTTGACGGAAGGTCGGCTACTATACCCATCTGTTGAGCCCCAAGAAGGGTAAAACCGGTCGTGGACTGTCGAAGAGTTTTCAACAACCTTATGAACAGTGTCTGTCCTTCGAGAAGTACCACCTCCCCACTAAGGTTCAACACTCCATGGATGAGTTGGGATGTAGGCAGTCTGCCCAAAAATTCTAACCCAAATACAGAAACCACATGGATAACTCGTTCTGATTTCCTAGGCATCAAATATACGCGGTTTGAACAACAACATTACCACGATCCACCAATTTCTACCACCCATGATAGCCCCTCTGTTGTTGCACTCTGAATCCGGTGACTTGAGCCATCTTCACTGTGCATGTATTGGGGAGTTTTTGAGGGATCAAACTGACATCATTCAATGCCGAAAAGACTGTTTGTTTCTTGCATGGAATCCGTGGATGATTGGCAGATGACCGGGATTCCGGTTTTTGATAGGCTCTATACATTGCATAAACCCTTGGGAATTTATATGAAGGACAACAGGTAACGAAGGGGCTTGGTTTCCGCGACGTTCACCTGTACGGCAGCGAATGCTGATGTCATGCGGTCGATGATGATGCTCACCTGGCTAACTAAGGTCGCTTCTCTATCATACTCGGTTACAAAAGTAACACCAAACAAACATGCATACATGGATAACAGATTCATTGGTGCTTTTTTCCAAAAACAACGCACTTTTGAAACCATTTGTCAACCTACATTTTCCCTAGTTCTCCCAATCTATCCAAATAACCTGTCGTGGTTCTTGCAGTGTTTACAGGGATTCTGCTTTCACGATATACCATGCTACACATAGGCCCACCACCAGTATCAGGGTTTTTAGGACCCAACAGGTTCTCGTAGTCCCCGAGTTGTCGTCCACTGTATGTTTGACTTGAACTGTATGCAGTTAGTGAAATAGGATCATTTGCAAATAAGGTTGTTTCTGAAAAACAACTCATTTGCATAACAATTTGGTTTTCATGGGATACTGACCTGAATCCCTCGTTTATAATCAGCCCCAAGAAGGACAAAACCCGTCATGGGCTGTCGGAGAGCCTCCAGCAACCTTGTGAGCAGTGTGTTGCGTCTATACATTTATTCTGGTTTCATTGTATTTTACAAGTGTGTAATGGAAAATTCGGATGCATAAGAAAAGCTGTTGTTTCAGCCTTCTGCACCAGCAAGTCATTACAAGGCAGTTCTATTGACCGTTTCGCGGACAAATGGAAGAGTATGGAAATTCGCGCCGCCTAACCGTCCTCACGAAACCAAGCGAATCGGCTGAGATTTTGTGGGAGCAACTACTGATGATGTGCACCACACAGGAAAAGGCGTACCCAAAATCAAATAAAGACTAACCAGTTCCCGAAACCTACTGTCATGGTGAATTTGGCCCACACATTAAAAATAGCTCCTAGGGAGACTAACCTTCTAGAGGTCTGTGCAAGTTTGACGCACGTACAAGTTAACAAACCGATATATAGAGTGGAAGAACTCACGTTTGGATAAATTCTTCCTGTTTCTTGCTGCGCTCCTCCACTATTTGCTGCGTTACGTCCTATCGAAATCAGGTGAGACAAAAGAAAACGCGTCCAGGGTACCACCGGAACAAATAAATCGAGATCAACATGAACAAGTGACGACGAACTAGCGGTCAAAATCACAGATAGCCGTATGCCAGAATTGAGACCGCACGCATGATTTGGTCAGTGGCCTTTGTCGGTGGTTCTATGTGACAACTGAAGACACCTTGAAAACATCTTCAAAGAAAAGGTGTTAAAATACCCTATATATGTAACCGTCCTCCATTTATCCTCTTCCCCTCTAATGCGATTGCATGGCTGGGCAAGGCTGTCTATGATGCGACCGGATTCGCCATTTTCGAGGTAGTATTTGCGTTGCCGTTTGAAAAGATTCTCTCTGCATTTCAACCAATTTGCACTTTGGTTTTGTTCAAATGAGAAACAAACGGACAATTCGCGGAAATCCCCGAAAAGCACCCGATCTTTGCATATGCGAGCATAACATGTGATGAAGGGGCCATTCTCTTCGTGGCTCATCACCTTAAAATAACTTTCGTGTCGGTCTTTAGCTTTGCGAGTGAGTTGAAAAATCTGTATTCTACCATCACGGTAGTTACCTGATTTTGGTCAGAAAGTGCTACCCGTTAGTGAGCAGTTGATCTAAAACCAGAGAAATCTTCCAGTTCCTTAGGGGGAAGGGGTCAATACTCTTCTAATTAGCCCAGTGGTAAACTATGCGAATCCGGACAAGGCTAGTCCCCTGTGGGCGATGGACCCTATTCAAATGGAGAACACCTGGGGGAAGGGTACGCGGTACTACTAAGAGACGAAACACGAACCAAACCCAAGATCACAACTAGCAATAGTCCGTACTGACCCGCTGTAAAAGGCACTAAAACGGTGGGAATGACAGTGGTATCCTTGAAACGTCAGTTCTCCGTACTGGAGCTGATCGTCCTGTAAGATTCCTAAGATAACCGATCTTGCATCATACATTATCAGGCAGAAATGCATCGCCTGCATTAACTAGCGGATATACCTTAGATATTTGCTTTGAAGGTGCGAGGATACTGAACATCGCGGATAACTGCATTCTAGTCAGATCTCTCTTTATCGGTATCTATATTCACACGGAACACATGCGATGAAATTATTGTTAGTAACTTGACTTAGGAGGGAAAACCTCAGCGTCAAAAAGCTATTTTGTTATCCTAAAGGGTAAAACATCGTTTGTAATTCCATCGCAGTGATACAAAAAGTGCAGCACGTTTCAACTGAATCCGCAGAAAATCCAAAGAACATCCTAATTTACTCTAACCAATTAAAGAAAGCAATGGGGACGCTTCTTATCATCCCAGCAGTTTTCCAGTCTGACTTCTGGCGCCCTGTCAGCACCACAAACTACATTAAATCGGGGTCCATGAAGGCTGAATTACCTACTCTCAATATGAAGGAGAGGAGGAGAGGAGTTGGCAGTTTGGGATAAAAAGTTTCCACGACAGAGGAACTTTCGTGCTCCTTGCTCAGGCATTAGCGCAGAAGCATTATATGAAACAATTTCGGGCAGCTAACAGGCGAACGAAAGAAAAAAATGCAAGAAAACTGGCACAACAGTTGAGATTGTCCCGAAAAATCGGATATACCTTGAAATAGCAGAGCGTCTCATCCTCCCCGCCCGTGTAAAAACCGGACTCATCTGGACACACAGCAATCGACCAAATTCGACCTTCATGCGCCTCAAAAACTTTACACCCAGTTGAACTGTCGCTCGTCTCAGTCATGCCAGGTTTGGAAACGTCCCATAGCCGAACAAGTCCTTTCTGGTCACTGAAATGGAATTGGTGAATAATACCAGGTGAACATAGAAATAGGGTGGATTGCGGACACACCATTGTTAAACCAAGTGAAAGGTCCACCGGTAAGCCCGTACGTGCTGCCTGAAATTAAATCGCTCACTTCTTGCTACTCACTGATGGGCAGTAGTTCCAAAAATATGCACGCCAGAAAAAAAGAGCATCCCCAAAAAACGCCACCTCCAGACCAAATGCTCGCTAAAATTTCAGATACAGTTGATGTGACTTCAAATGAATGACCACTCAAATTCCGTCTTCTATGATTTTGCACTTTGGTACGGGTTGGATCGAAATAGCACAGCAGGGGCGCGAATTTATTCAAATCCTTCAACCACGTGCTGAACTTTGGGAACATGCATTCTAGTGCTCATTGTGGAATCGATGGACAATAACCACATAATAATGTACAGTGATGATTGAAAACTAGAGGAAATACGTACATGCGACCTACCAAGATAATATCTGACGGTTGTTTGAGAGGAAAACTGCCTTGTAAACGGGTTGCTCGTGACCTTCAAAAGTCTAGAATGAAGGGGGAAAACAAAACGATGATATCCAGAACGCTTTCAAACGTTGGATGTTAGATAAGAGAATGGCTGCGCACGAGTGAAAAAACAAGACCAGTTACTGGCTAATACACTGGCTAAGGTTGGTGGCAAATTTTTTGGTTGCCCAATACCAGTGTCGAAGGAAAACAATCCGATAACTATAGTAAGGCGGCGTTTGCGCATTACATTTGGTAAACAGGATATACATTAGAGCCTCAGGTTCACATCAACCTGATTAGAAAAATAACGCAAAATTACGAAGTTACATGTTGACCTCATACGCCTCGAGGTGAAATCCGAAGTCGGTGACTTTATGGAGCCAGACAAAGGATACGCTGTCAGTCACATGTTCACGCAGAAGCTCATGAGTATATCCAAACGCACATTTTATGCAGCCAGTCCACGCCAAACCTTCAGTAATTCCCCTACGACCAGAAAACAGTTGGAACTTCGACTACCTCACCAGGCCACTTCGATTTATCTATCAGTTTCCTTGGTCATATGCAGCCCGCCGAACGACGAAAACGTTACCCAAATGAACACATTCCACTTCGACTGGCGAACAGCCTCGTGCGGCACGTAAACAATTCGGTTTTGTCTTATCTAGTAGAGACAGGACACCACCTGGACATTAGCACTGCCTTTAAGGGTCATCTAAGGGGCCGTTTTACAACTACCAAAACTTAAAAACACGGATGCTGAATATAACTGGAGCTGTCAAAGTCCGATCCCATAAGACAGAACTTTGCATCCAGAGGCGTTTTGTCCAGAAGTCGAACTTACCCTGACCAAATCACAACGGTATGGACATCACATGCCAACAGAGAGAACTAGTGCGATTGAGTATTCTTAGTCATCCATGTGGAACACGTGACTCCAATGCCCAACTGATCTACCGCCGCTTCAGTCACTTGACCCCAGTAATACGCTTTTTACCTACGGTTCCTACTGGCTACCTGTACGTTGATGGATTCTCTGATGATGATATACCAAAGAGGATTCTCTCATTCAACTGTCCGTTCTAGACTGAACACTTGTTTGCAACCACACTTTATGCCACGTCGTCCCTATGAGGAAAGAGCAGATGATTCGATTCACGTCTTGACCATTTATGGGTCACTGTAGAGCATTATCATAGAAAAATTAGTCGGTCAGTTGGATCCTTTTAACTGTATGATTATCAAGAAGCTTCTACTTTTGGAATACTGTCAATTCACAGTGGATATTGGTAGCCTTTGAAAACAAACATTGTTTAGTGGGGACAATCCGAAGTCGAGCGCAAAGTGGGCTTTCTATGTCAGCGATATATTTTGGAGATTTGCCTACAAGCGGAACACGGTATTGTGGACAGCAACCATCTGCCCCCATCCCAAAGCTGCCGGAAAGACCTGCTTGATGCTGGAATGCGTTGCATTTGAGCTGCACAGCGAATAACCACCAACCCATCACTACGCACCACTATGCTCCCTAACAAAACACTGATGATATCACCTCGATTGGTGATGAAACGTTTGCAATCAAATTGCCCAGCTCAGCGAACAAGCCAACGACCATCTACGCTACGTGAGCTACCAACATTTGCCCCTGTAGTGAATAACCGCATTCACATGTGGATACCGAGAATACGGAAAAACATTCACATCATCAGCCGTATACCGTGTACACGTCGCATAGTGGTTATTGCTGTCACAGCTTCGTGCGCCCATGGGAAAACATAAGTGGATAGCTATGAATTGAAGGCAATAGCGGACATCGTTTACGCGTAAATTCAGAGTTGACACCGGACTTTTCATCGAGGAAATCAAAAGCCTATACGTTGAAGACGGCAGCTTGGATTCATATACGTCACTGAGTGCGCGACTGGGCCATGTCTGCAGATGTCTCTAAACACTGATGTGTTCCGCCTCGGGATTGCTATTTAAGGAAACGGCAATGACCAGCCCGGCCGAGTGTACTGGTAGTGGCCTTCATACTTCGCTGCCAAATCGCTGCTTTACGACCCCTGGCTTGTTTTCACCCTCCACATTGTTGTGTGAAGAGGGGTCTTCGACACAGTCGATCCACCGTTATAAAGCGCGTGATCAAGCCAGCAAAACAAAGATTGTGATTAGCTCATTCAAATGTGCGAGATACTTCCCCAAAAGCCATTCGGCATACTTTACCACTACAGATCCACGTTCCCACCGGACTCGGGCAATGCTCCGAAGACACCGATGACCAAGAATCCGCAAAAGTAGTTGGGCAGTTCAGTCTTCTTTTCACTTCGGTTGCACCAGATTCAAGAGGAGCTGCGTCGTCTGCGTACTCCATATCCGGGATAAAGTCGAATTCACAGGCGTTACCGGTTGGGAAGGACTTCCCCATGATAATATCGACGAAGAAGTTTAGGGAAAAGGAGACAGAGAACGGCCCTGCCTGACACCCCTAAATGTAATGAACGCAGGCAAGATCTCTAGCCGTCCACGGGAGTTAGTGTACTGCACTTCAGAAAAAAGTTTAGGAATTGGTGGGGGACACCTCTGTTCCAGAGACAATGCCATCTAGTTCACCCACTGCGCCCACCGTAGTGCAAATCTGACCATTTTTATCACGAAAGGATAGT
This sequence comes from Opisthorchis felineus, assembly GCA_004794785.1. NCBI lineage: Eukaryota > Metazoa > Platyhelminthes > Trematoda > Opisthorchiida > Opisthorchiidae > Opisthorchis > Opisthorchis felineus. The sequence goes on along the minus strand of SJOL01009186.1, from coordinate 16,821 downwards.
AGAGACCAAAATGACTTGATCTCTAGTAAGATCCGTATTATTGGACCACTGTTCCTAACGTCATAGATCATTACCATAAGTGAATACTCGTTCTTAACCTACAACTACGAAGAATGTCACAGAAGAGAGGGAAAGCAAGAGTGTTTATAGCTTCAAGCAGAATAAAATAAACAGGTCTGAACATCCTGTCGGAGGAATTGGCATACACGGAACTCTGTCAACAACCAACGGGTCTGAAACAAAAAAGCTAGACAGAGAATGACTAATTAGAATGATTAGTTACTTCAGTTGGGAGGCAGGAAGTCTGTCCCTGAGATAAGGAACATGTCACGTCCCGCTGGATTTCAAGAGGAACTCAAACTGAATTATAAGGAACCCAGCGAGATTGAGAACTAACCACAACCTAGGTATGAAGTACAATTTCGATAAATCGAATGGCGGAAGCATAGGATAAAAAAGTTGTCAAACCAAGAATTCCTGAAGGGGAAAAAGCTGAAAAAAGAACTGGAATCGCGAAAATGCCACGAGTTTAAAGAACTCTGAGTCAATCCATCGTATACGGGGAAGAATCTACGAAACTCAGCCGAGACTCGATCCTGCAAGTGAGGTTAGCGTATGTTGAAAAGCCGAGAAGCATTGTACAGCTGCTTCATCCTTACCGCATCATCATTTCACGAATCTCTAAGATGATTCTAACCCGCGACCTGACGGTTAGTAATCAGAGACTATACCGTTCAGCAGTGTGACTGATTGTCGCTTAGGATACAGCGCCACCCATCCTTCACACCAGGTGGTCCTCAACTGACGACGGAGTGCTCACACAACTTGTAAGAATTACCGCTCTTTTTTGAGCTACTTACAGCTTGTTGAAAGTATGAGAGGTGCGAGTTAATCGCACCATAAATTGTTGCGTACGCAGGGTGACGGTGATAGGCTATCATCTCCATCTTTTTTACAAGTTAAAAGTAATTTGCTCAGCTCTGACAGAAATGAGGCAGTGTATGGGATCTATGCTACTCGGGAGAATATTCTGGGCTCAGGCAGATGGTTGATGGTTTATTCGCTGAGCTGAGCTGAGCTGAGCAATTTGGGTACAAACGTCTTGTCATTGGTCGAGCTCACATAATTAGTGCACTGTTGTGTATGGATTCAATACGGCGCCTCAGCCGGTGTGCGCTGAGTAGTGGTGTGCCTATGTTTTTGTACATCCAGATACGTGAAGCTAACTACCAATCATGACTGGCTACTTAGATGAGCGATCCCACTGGTTGGTTCATGAGCTCATGTTCTGAATGGGTGACGTCTACGCGCTTGGCTACTTCGACGCCTGAGTGAGCTGTGGCACTTATCACTTTGCGTTCGACGCAGTTGCACCGGCATGATTTAAGGGGGAAATTCCTGTCTCACGGTCAGTGGATCCGACAGCTGGCTCCACTTTAGTGTTCTGACTGAGTCGTTGACCCTTATTGAATCCAGTCCAACATTCTAGTTGACCGAATCTATCCAGTAATCATCCTTGTGTCAGTATTTTGAAGTTTACCGAATTTTATTTGGCCTTCTTGCTCCTGGCGTACGGAGATCAAGGATAATAGACCATGTCTTCTGATAACCACATCGTGTTCTTCTACTCTCGTAAGTAATTTGTTGTACAATATTCTTCCGTCGGATCGCTGGACCGTGTTGACAGGGTGACTGGTTCAAGCAACATATGTATGCTGTATGCCTACCTTCTGCCTTATGAGTTCGCAAATGCTGGGCAGAATCCTGCACCAAACCACCTTACCGCTCGCAATTAGGCGCTGATACGGCCAACAGGCCTAACCCGAACGTGATTGGTCGGAAGATCGAGCCGCTTGCCGGTCCAGCGTCGAGGCGAGATATGACTGGTGGAAGATGTGGACCCAACAGGCAACCATGACTCAGAATCCGCGGAATGCAGGTTGCCAATGGCGCGTCCACAAGGGGTCGAAATTTCCGGTATGTTGTCACTGCATACACTGCAAATACGACGCGCTGTACATCGGTTTTTGACCCTATTTTGGACGTTTGCGCACCCTTGGTGGTTTTTTTGCAATATTGGATGAATCAAACCGAGAGGTGAACTGAAGCATTGCCGTTATTACAGCAAATACATATCGTATCTGTCTCATCCAACTAGTTCTGTATTCTGCATGTCTGTTTTGCTGTATGCGAACCTACTGCCATATCTCTGACCACAATGATTATCAAACATGAAGAACGTGAATACCTTAATCTAGAAAACGGCGCAAGAGGTGAGATGACATGATGTGATATATAAAAAAACTTTACCCGAATACAAGAGAAGTCTTTCAAATTCCACAGCCTGACATCTCCATCGCCTGATGCAGTTAACACAACCTGAAACGGTAGATGAAAATTTAGCTCCGGAGGCGTTCAAATCACTTGTGTAAAACTAAATCACACTTACGTCAACCTTCCTGAACACAACTACTTTCCCGCGAGAAAGGGGAAGACAGAAAAATAGGACTTTTAGCTCTCAGTTGCAGAGTTGTCACTCATTAGAAGGATTACTGCCGCTCAATGGAATCACAAGGGTTTAGCTAGTATCGACATACCCAAAGTGGTCTCAAAACACGGACGCCCTGGCTAACAACTCGCACCCAGGCTCTGGAACTATCTCAAGCTCAGGTATTTAGCCTAAGCGACGAACGCATATAGCAAAATGCTACGGAACGGAGCGACATTCTTCAGGCGACTCGCCAAAAAGGAACATGGAACGTCAACCCAAAGGATGACAAGACATTCATTTGCTGACTTTTAGCCGACAGAATTCCATGAAAGTTTGCCGATCCAAAACAGAAAATATACAGCGTGCGACATATGTTTAGTTGAGCTGTTGGTAGCTTGATACAGCATTTTGAAAAGTCGCTCATAAAAGGTATTTTACAGACGACCACATGCAGAAGAAATACCTCCGTTTCATAGAGAGCATGTCCACCTTAAGATGGACAGTACGCTAATCCAACATTAGTTCGCCAATCAATGGGGGCAGTGCCTCATCCAAATTCCGTCGAAGAAGAGGTTTCCTGGGAGTCCAACATGTCATCAGCTCGCAGACACGTATCTGAACCGGGAGGTTACAATTCATCCCAAAAACTTCGCGAATCCATATTTCACAAACGAATGCCCGGTGATTCCCCTTCAAAGAGAAATCCTCGCACGAGAAAACAATTTTCTTCAGAGAAACTCAAACTAGTAGGATGAAAGAGTACAACCCATAAGGTTTCTGAGAACTGCTCGACAGTCCACGACCGGTTTCACCCTTCTGGAGGCTCAACGACTAGGCACAGTCACCGAGTGTCCGTCAACCTTATGTTCTATTTGAGACTTCAGGTCAGTTGGGTTCGGGGACGCTAGAGAGTAGTGGCCAAAGACTGACAATAGAAGAGGTTATGTGGTAAGGTGCGGATTGGCAAAGTCGTTCTTGCTAGCCAACCTCATTTCACCCAGAAAGGATTCGCACAGCTCCAACTGACCACATCTTATGGGTCTTCTTGTTCGGGTATTGGCACCTCCAAGGCTATTGTTGGTGCGAAAGAAGTTTTCCTAAGAACAACTTGCTTCACGAAGCGCCATTGTTCATGATCGGGGTTTCCCCGTACGGCATTGCACTACAGTCGGAGGTGTTCTCAGTTCGCAATTAGTCCTTCCTTCGGAGACTCAGCAGCACATTCAATGACCATAATACGGTTTCCCATAAAGCTACTCCTTTTTCTCAATATATAACTTACTAAAGCAAACACTTCAGGCAGTTTTAACGTAGTTTTACAATTCGAAGTAACAAAGAATATTCCACATTCGTACACATTAAAACGCCCTTCATCAGAGCAGAACTCTAGGCACAAGACATTACGTAACACTTCAAAACTCGCGGTTGATCACCTATTTGAAACTCAAGCACACGAAAAACGGAGAACACAGTCATAACTCACCTTCTCTCGAGCAGAAAAGCAAACGGACCAGACACCACGACGATGACCTTGCAGGACACCTAAGCAATCCAAACCGGTCTTCGTAACAGTCCATATCTGAAACGAAATAATGGTAGACCGGCTGAATGGAAGGCCTGCAGTAAAGTTACAGAGAGGACTGCAATACATAGGCAGCTCATCTTCTTGTGTTAATCAACTAATGTTGCAGTGTCTGGCTCACAAGATAGACACGAGTCCAAAACAGTTCGCTCCGTTCCATTAAGGAAATGGAGATGTTTAACTAAATACCGACCCATAAAGCAGACGGTCCACAAATTTTTTCCTAATCGACAAAAAAACTAGCAGACTGGACGGCGCATTCACGGGTGAAAACAACGTCAAATATCTCGTGGGGGGGACAACAAACGTGGGACAAACTAACTTTCACAGTTTTATCCCTGGACGCAGTGGCGACCAGCTGGTCATTAACGGACACGTCGATAGCATTGACGCAGGCTTGGTGCGCATTATGGACAACGGACCATTCAGCCAATTCAACGCTGTGGAAATTCGCGTTGCTCTGTAAATCTGGCTTGTCAAACTTGACAGTCCATGCCTTTAGCACATTGTCATCAGCACTGGAGATCAGTAGATTTGTGGATCTACAAACCCAAAAACGAGGGATAGTTAATCAATCAGCGACTTATCGGAAACATGAATCTGCCTAGGCAGCAACGTTAGTCTCTCAAAAGTTGAAAAGTATAAAGCACGACGGCCTCTGTAAACACACTGTTCGCGAAACAACCACCAAGTACTAGCAAACGAGTCTTCTAGGGTTACTGTTTAAATGAAATTCGAAAGTGTGTATGAGTCCACTCACTTGTTGAAACACACTGCGCTGATATGTGCCGAATGGGCATTGAGTAAACGCTTGACTAAAACCACTTTGGCCAATGGACCTTTCCCAGGTAGTGTAAGATCGCGATCGACCACTTGCCACAAACACAAACTTTGATCCTTTGAACCGCTAGCGATCCACTGACCGCAAGTGGAGACCGTCAAATCAGTGATCACATCCTCATGGCCCCCGGGGACGAGGTGACAACTCCAAGAACCTTTTCCTCCCTCGTCCATCTCCTTTGAACACGCAGACAAACCACAAGGGTTGACAAATAGCTTCAGATGTGGCGAAGCATCTGCCAGGAGGAGACGGTTGTGTGACTTCCCGACAACGCAGAGCTGATCCACTTGACCGATATCCCCGAGAAACTGAGTAGGAGGAGAAAAGTAGTGAACTCAGAAACAACAAAGAAATTTCGCGTGCAAATCCTCACAAGAGAATCGAACCAGCGTGTTTTTCTATTGACTGGAACTAGATAGTTATATATATACTCAATTACGGTACACATAAACCAAAGAGCAATGCAAAAACGCCAAAGACTTGAAGTTAGTGAAGTTTCACATCCACACAATTAGTCCTGCAGACTGTCCGATCAGATCATAGCCAGAGACGTAGATCCCAAAGTAACTTTGAAGTTTACAAGACCTACAGCCTGGTTCTTTTAAATTGATAACGCCAAACCGAGTTCACAACCACCCAGCAACTGGGCTTACAGGACATGGTAGAAGTTCCCAGCTGAATGCATCTAATGGTCACAGCCATCAGCAGTCCGCGATAGGCGAAAAAAGTGGACAGCTCTACCATAAGAGTAGCAACAACCACAACGCTAAACAGCATTCTCCCACTAGGACGGACAATTATGAGGAAAACCAAATTCATCTATTATTAGGTGATCCGTCTGGTATCAGTTTACCTGCGGAACGGTTAACTGGCACAGTGCCACCGTGTTTCAGTCACATTCTTCACGTCAAACCATCCGGTGTCGACTGTCTCCTCGAGTTCATCACACTTCTGATAAGCCACTCTAATGGTCTAATGGTATAAAGTTGAAATACCAACACCAAAATCTCCCAGGAGATCCCTGAGATGCGCACAGCCGACGATTACCAATAGGGATGAAACAGCTGTTCGGTGATTCTCGGCTTCTCAGCATGGACCGACTTCAGTTACGGCATGAAATTTCCGTCGAAATTTCAGAATCAATGAACAACGCTCACATCTGCGTCGCTTAAAGTGCTCTGACTATGAAAGCGTTCGGTCGACAATGAAATATCGACCAAATGTGTGAGTGTTCTTCGGGTTGGTGATCAGGCAAACCTAATCCATGGGGCGCAGTTTACTGAACCGATATCGCGTTGGAGATGTGTTCCTCCTGAAGAAGCGAAATCCAGTAGAACACCAAATATGTAGGCCAAGATTGTCTTCCGGTAAAAAGTGTCCATTTGTCAGAAATGCCTCGGATACAGCAACCATCACATCATAAAAATTACATTGAAAGCTGAATTCAAAACATCTGACGGAACAAACTAATGAGGGGTGTAATCGGCCTATAATCATGTAAAGCCAGTGATGAAAGGATTTTCGTATTCCAAGTAAGCCAAACAAGGTCGGCATCGGATACAAGGTCGCGTTGATCAAAAGTACCAAGTCAGTCACAATAGACACCAATCAAGTCACATAGGTACCCTGAAGAGTTTTTAGTAACTGGGCCGCGAGACGAAGGACGGTACAAAATATGGGCACGAACCTCTGCAGTGAGCTTCGCTCTCATCGGATCGTAAAATTCCACATGATTACTCTGACGGACGAGGATTAGCTTGGGAAGCAAGTCGGTTGGTGAAACACTGGACGTTGAGGAATCAGGGGTGGGGAATAAATGGGCGAGCTGCAAGTCGACAATCGAATGAAGGCCGTAATCGATTGATTCGCGGTCTTTCGAGGTCAGGACAGTTCCATCAGCAGTTACGGGCGCACGATCAAGAGGACCCTTCACTTCCAGTAAACATCTCCCATTGGTCGGATGCCAGACGCGTAGACAACCCCATTGCCCACCAGTGAGAAGCAACTGTTCCGAAAGTACAGATTCCCCCAGATGATTTATCAGTGCACCAGTTGGAAGGAAGGCACAAGCTTCTAGACTCTGTACATGTAACATAAGAATATAGATTTGAAAAATAGTGTGTAGGTCAAGTCCGTTCAATGAGTAGATGTCAAAAGCAACTTGAACATGGGTGAGGGTAGGCTGATATCATATATATATATATATATATATATATATATATATGCATATAGAAATATGCAGGCATATATCTAGTTCTCTCCAATAAGCTTATAAAATAACCGTTCAGCTGTAACACAATTTCGGTACTTAGCTGCCAAGCCACCCGAGGGAAGCACAAAGGCTGAAGCACTGCGAAGCAACCCAAGCCTGGACAGGAGCTTAGACACCGGGGTTCGAATCACGGACCTCCCGATTAGTAAATCCACTCCTTCACCACTGAGTTATTGTGAGCTCTCCACTAACCTTCCTCACAGGGACCGCATTCTCAACCATGATCATTTCAGACCGGTTCCCTGAGATTTAGCTAGGAATCGAGACAGCACCCTCCAGCTGGTCTGCCCCATGGCTACTGATTCAAGGCCTCCACTCCTCTTTGGCGGACTGTGCGAACTTTCAGATGCTGCAGGTATTTTGGATATTTACAACACCTTTCCTCCCACATGACCGTCAATAATTGTATCAAATGGCAAGCGAAGTGAAATAAATGTCTGAGCTAGGTCATCCTAGAATGTGTACGGTAAGATCACGCGACAAACGTATTTTTCAAATCCGGCGATTGTTTCTTACCAGATGACTGAATAGACCTCACCTTCTCTTCTGAACCTCGCATTCTTGTTACTTAATATCTTACCCATCTACGGTTTTGACGGCCTGCTGGAAGTTAACTCTGTCGTCATCAGACACAAATCGCTTCCGGTAACAGCCTCTCACTTTTATGCCTCAGCAGATGGGCACATCACACTTAACATTAACGTTTATGGTGATCAGCTGCACCACTGACAGTAACGCCGTCATGATAAGACTTTGTGTCCTCGCGCCTTTTACACATTGAACCGCAAAACTGTCTTCCCCAAAGCTTTTTCTGGCGCAGCTGTGGACAAAAGAATTTGTCTACAAAAATTCCATAATTCCGTATTTTGCTCGATTTAAAACAGGAGTGAATTCCTGGACACCGAACGGATTGGCTAGACTGCATTACTTCCAAAAAGGTGATAGCTCCCGTATTCGTAATTATGTTTTTTCCAGTACAAGTCATCGATAAATAAGCAAGAAAACCCATGTCTCCTCACAGAAATTTGACGGAGACGAGCAATAACAGTCACTGTAGGTAAAGGGGTTGTCCGGAGGTCAGCTGCTCCTAGTAACCGAACACCACGTCGATTGGACGGATGTCACGTGTGGGCTATGGACCAATTAGGATCAAGCATCATAGCTCGACTCTTCTCGCCTCCCCACGATGATTCTAGCTCGACGTTGTAAAACATTCTGTGATGACCCTGTAAATATGGTTGTAATAATCTTCCATGGTCTCCATAAAAGACTATCTCAGGCGACTGTGCCTTTTGATAAACCACAGTGGGCGGAACAGGAAGCCAAGGAATGACATAGAAATTGCACCACCGTTTGAAATACATGCAGTAGGGTGAAAAACAGCCCGTGAACCGTTGGGACGGACTGTGGTCCTGGGAAACGCCAGAGCTGAGAAAGACAATCTGTGCAAAGGTTTCCACCCTTAACCAGTGTGTTCAAATTCCTAGCATGGGGTAGATTACTGGCGGAATGGGGAAGTCAGCCGCCCGTATAGCGTCCGTCCACAGTACAGAGATTTTAATACGTTGGAATATGATGGATCATTTTGAAAGAATCTTCAAGTGACAGCCATAGCTGCGAACCTGATAACCTGAATGGGGTATTTGTGGGGATATGTCCACTCTAATTCTTCGATACTCGCTAGTTTGTGTTGTTCAGATTGGGTCAGATTACGTCACTATGAAGGAACTGTCTCTGAGATTAACAGATATGTATGCATTTCATAAACCTACCTCAAAAGCCGGTATTATGTTGCGTCGTTGAAACTCCGGACAAGACCACAGCATGATTACTTTGTCGCGACCACATCTGAAACATGAGTAAGCGATGTAGGAATAAATGGTGTACTCACGTGACTATAGAATTTCCATCGTCATTGAAGCAGAGCCCAGTGACCTGGCTTTGATGTCCATCCAGCGAGCCCAGTTTGGCACCAGTTTCGGTGTTCCACACAACAACGTTGTAATCACCCAGAGCGGATGAGAATAAGTAGGGACGGTCTGGGTGGAAACGTAGGAGGCTACCGGGTGGATAGAAAATAGAGGATGACTGACGTTATCAGGTGGTAATGTGGTGCAGCACGAGCATCAATAAAGGTCACCTTTCTTCCAACCATTGATGCATATAGAAGGAAAGTGGAAGCTAGCTATTCTGGATGAAAACAGAAATTAGTAACGCCACTAATGTCCATTCGAATCAACATTTGGCAGCCTTCCCGGCTGAAAATACAGAAACCTCATTCACGTTGTCTCCAAGTGGGCCTCCCTAAGACCGTCAATCAAGTCAATGCTGTTTATCTCACGGTCCGCCCCAAATTATACCCCCAACAAAAACCTTCCACCGCCGGTTTCTTCTAAACTCAATTCACAGAGACCGTAAGTTGAATGCCCTTTTAACACACAATTACTATCTTGATGCAACCCCAAAACTACGACAAGTAACCACTTAGGTGGTGTGTGATGTTGGTGCTGTATCCGCCTTCAACTATGATGTCCATGGCATCCTCCTTGTGGTTCGCCGAAGGCGGTGCAAGGTACAGCCGCAAACCGATATCAATGGCATCCGTGCTGTCATTTTCGACCCAGATCTTCTGATTAAATTTTCATAGATGCAGGCAAGATAGCTCAGTGGTTAGAGCGCGAATTTACTGACCGGATGGTCCGTGGTTCGAACCCGACCTCTGCCTCTCGATTTCTCCTGTCTAGGCTTGGGTAACCTGGCAGTATCCCAGCCATCGTGCCTCCTTCGGGTGGCATGGCAGTTAGGCACCAGAAGGGTGTTACAGCTGAACAATTACCTTAAAACAGGCTTCATCAACGTTTAGGCTGTTTGGTTCGGTTACTCGTGAATCGCTGCGGACAAACCTCCCAGGTGGCGGCATCACCGCGGAGCTCGTATATATTATCAAGGCCCATTACTTAAACAACAGTGAAGACTCGTCAAGGTATACGACGAACAGACCACCGAGTTCGACATCGACAAGGCTGCTTCCTGTTAAGGGTACCCTTCGCTAACCACTGATCACTTGAACGGACACTGGGGTCATAATTTAATGTTAAGTCTTTAGACATGCATAGCTTACTCAGGACACGTGCGCTGAGTAATTATACTTGCTTCGTAAGATTGAAAATAAAACTTCGAAGATCGAGTCCTCCACCACATGAATGACCGTTCCCGCCCAGCGTCCCAACGTACAGACTAAAGAAGAAATCCGACGGTGTGGCAACAGTGCCCAGCAAGTCCTCATACGGCTGAACGCCATCGTGTGGTGAAAAAATAAGGTTAGTATACGCACGGAAATCCGGGTATTCAACGTGACCACTCGCCTACTCCCGGTTTATGAATTTGAAACATGGTCTCTATCCGAAAGTAAGAGGATTTTGTTCGCCGGTGCCACAGGCACAGTGATAGTTCGCTATCCAGAGGTGTCCATAGTGACCCGGAAGCGCTGTCACGAGCTATCACACGTATCTCCGTACTTCCAAACAATGGGTTGGGCATCTGGCCCGCAAGAACGTCGCCGGAGTTGCCGAACAAACATTGGCATGTCGATGACGATGTTAGCTTCTCGGAAGACAAGAGAAAAATTGGTACGGGGCGACACTAAACAAATTGGTCTCCACGCAGCCAACAGGATCCGTCCCTGGAACCACTGCGTCGCTGTTTGTGCAAGTATAATGGCTGGTTGCCACGCCTCAGCCGCGTGCATCCGCGGCAATTCTGAGGTAAACTAATCCTGTCTCAAACGTCAATCTAATAATGTGACAGCTACGTGAATACGACAAAACATTTAGTTGGTTGTGATAAAAGACGGCCGAAAAGTTACAGACACAAAGAAACAGCTAAAACAGTACAAGACCCGATTCGTAAAGCACTTTGGAGTCCACATGAGATTGAGTACCTAGCGCTCCTTAAATCAATCCACAGTCGTTTACAAATTCTGTCAACCCTGCTTGAATTCGCTCAACTTCCGATCTGAGTTCCAAGATGGAAGTGAGTGAGAATGTTCGTATGTATTGTATTTCATTGGGAGCTACTGCAGTATCGTCATATCCGGAGGGGAGCAGTTCATTTTATCTTTAGCGACCACATCTAAGTCAGTTTGTTTTTTGTTTCCTATGGGTCTACAGCTGCCACTTGCAAATCAATTTATAAGTTGCGTACGAAGGGGCGGTTAACTAACAAAAAGTGTCCACAGCTTGCGGCACCCAATGAGGAGTTCCGCACTATTTTCGTCACCACAGTGTGCGCCAAAAACGCCATCAGATATTCGAATAATGCAGTGTGTGGGTGAACGGAACTCACCAAAAAAGGACGAATCTGTAGCTTTAGTTGCTTCACTCGGAAATCTTACCCAATTAAATGCTAACAATTCGGCCAAGTTTCGCTAAGCCACCAATTTGCAGCACAATGTGTTTTCATCAGGGCAATTAACCTCTGAATGTAACTCTACATCGGTCGAAATTCAGTCGACGAGACCGGATGTGATGTAAATTACTTCATTCGATGGCCGCCGCCGAGTAAAACACTCATAAGCCCAGTTCTCATCGTCCCTACCTGACCGCGTCTTGAGAACTGAGATGGTATGCACTACTAAAACGCCAATTTTAAGTTAGGCGTTCTCTCGTTTTGGGTATAATCTCTAAAGAAAACACAACGGTAAAAAATATCAAGACGGGAGGGACTAATTCTTCTGTGAGGATTAATCTCTATGGTGGACCATCTGCCACCCTTCAGTAGTCAACTTACGTAGGCATGCTATTGTGTGCCCTACATGTAGCAGAAAAGCCCTCTTTGGGGCCCAAATGCCACAAACGCACAGTGCTGTCGTTTGAACTTGTAGCCAATCTTGTCCCACCAGTACTCACAGCCATTCTGAAAATCGGTCGATGATGAAAGGACTATGACTGTGAGTAATCTCTTCCAAATGAGATTACCTGCCAGACCTTGATGGTCTTCATAGATGGATATTCGATCTTCTTCAGCATGAGATTCTTGAGAGCGACAAAGATAGTCTACTTGATGCAAAGTAGTAACAGACCAACAGTACCGCATTATCTGTGGAAACTGCATAACTGGTGATTTTATCATCGTCAAACAGGGAGGCCAATTTGGTGAACGTATGCCCGCTCAGTGCCGTAATTCGAACTGCGTCATCCGTAGTTCGCCCACAGAAAAGGCTGTCATCTTTTGACAACTAAATACAGGATAGAATAAACCGGAGTAGGACTTACGAAGATGGGATATTGCGAAGAAAAATAGGGTTCAAATTTGTTTTCCAGTTCGAACCTGTAAATACATCGTACTTTGCTTAAGCATGCTCACTTTATTTTTAGAGAGTCCATCGTCAGCGCGGAGGTGCATCAAAACGTTTGGCGCAATAAAAAAGCTGGAAACAGAAGCAGAAAGGCTGGAGGCAGTAAAGGTAGAGAAACTTGGTGTTAGACTTTAGTAACGACGACAAATCATGTGAACCTAAAAAGGCGGTTTGACCAACCAAGACAGAGCTTGTCTATAACTAATCCGTTATCGACGGCCTACTCCGACCTAAAGGTGTTGCTTGAAGCAGTATTGTTCGAGCGCAACTACCTTATCCGTTCGAATTCTTCCGTTTTGAGTCAAAAAGCGGCTTCTTTTTTAGCAATCGTGGGTTACCCTATCTGACGGTCACGCCAGAGAGGATACCGGACAACCGACATGATGAGCATTTCGATGGATTGCGAGTGAGGCTGATACAGGGTAAGCATACCGTTGTAGTTCACGAACTTGCTTGAAAATCCGGGATGTTAACTTGACCCATTCATGACAACACGTCCGCAGGAGTGTTGGCCTCTCCAGCGAGAAGTCAGACGTCAGTGGTGTATTGCCTAAGGTAGTCAGGATTACGCTGTCCACTGGGTGAGCACTTATCTGAGGAGTTTCAGACGGCATATATGAAGGGCAGTAATGCTTCCTTCTCCCGATGAAGGACGGGCTAAAAGTTGACCGCAAAATCCGCACACTCCCATCGTCTAACGGCTGACCGTGAGCGCCAGCGCATTATCTGATACAGTCGAAATACTTTTAAAACCAAAGGATCTGGAAGACACCTGTTATGCTCAGTAGCATTGGGAATCAGACAGTTATGCCTAGCTTCCTGTGGCCTCGCGCCAGTACAACCAAGTGATACCCTCAAGAAAAGCCTGACCGCTGCCTTGTGAGTCATTCTTTTGAGTCAGACAGGAAGTGTCCAAGAACATAAACCCACATTCTCTCACTACCTTTTGGGTTAAAGGGCCTCAACAAAACCCCCATCTTTGACCTGAACAACCGGTTCAGTCATACATCTCAAATCGCCCGGAACGAACCCGGGCTTCTAGCACTTCACTCTTCAGATGTCCGGCGATACTGATGCAGTGGTACGTAGTATCCACAGCTTCGGAGTCGTGCTTAGCTTCAGGGCTGACTGCGCTTTACCGAACTGGATTCCAGAAAATAATCGTCTTTGTGTTGTTCTGTTGACCGATCAACAAATCTCGGAGCAGTAAACGGTGTTTAGTTGTGTCCCCACATGTTCCGATAGACAGTAGACTTGAGGCTGAGAAAGACAGCATTTATTGAAATTTGTGGCCATCCCCTTAGTCAGCGAGAAGTACAGATGAAGCGATTCTGGCAGGTGATATGAACGGCCAGGTCGGTCGACTCATCAACATCATCCTCAGCCGTAAAAACCACGTAAATGTTGCACAGTGGCTATAGTTACCACAGTTTTGTTCACCGATGATCCGGGGAGTTAGGGGTAGATAGATATGCATTGCATGCGGTAGCTTCTATAATTGATGCGTAAATACAGGGTTGTCAGTGGACTTTTAATAGAGGAGATTGGGAGGCAACAGCTTGGATACACGAGCGCCATTGAGCGCCCGACTGGATTGTCCGGTGGTGTCTCTAACCACTAATGTGTCCCGCCTCCAGGTCCCCATCGGGGCAGACGGCAATGACTAGCGCAGCTGAGTATGCTGGTAATGGCCTCCATACTTCACTGCCAAGTCATTGTTTGACCCCCTGACTCGCTTCCACCCTTCGCGTGGTTGTGCGAAAGGAGCTCTTCGAGGAAGTCAGCCGACTGACATACGCAATACGTGACCTACCAAGCGCAACCTATGGCGTGTGATCAATTCAGCTACCTTGGGTGAGTTATTTCCGAAAACCATTCGATGTACTTCAGCATTACTGATCTGGTGTTCCGACCAAACCCAGGCAATGCTCCAAAGACATCGATGGTCAAATACTGGAAGCTTTTTGATGACCACAGCGCGCAGCGGCTAGCGGCAGGTTTCCGACTCACATTGTGAACTCAACCATTGACGGATAAGCCAATGTCACGCCTACGCCACAGGCGATACAGCTTCAGGACAGCAGGCCTGGTTTTCCCAAACAGGATAGAAACATAGTCTTTAGCTAGACAACCAGGAATGATACAGCTGCCCAGGTAGAAAAATTTGTTTATTACCTCAATCGCCTCGTCCGCAAGCATGAGGCTAAGGTTCGAGCTCGCCCAGTCTTGCAGCAGTACTTTACACTTTGCAGGTGTGAGGCGCACGCCAACCCGTGAAGCGGAATTATTTAGGTGGTCGCTTTCTTTTTTCCGGAGCTGGGAAATCTGATTGCAAACTTTTCGTCACCAATCGAGGTGGCATCATCAGTGCGTTGTTAGGGAGCATAGCGATGGGTCGTGCGTGGGTTGTGCGTTGAGAAGTGTTGCGTGTATTACTAAACGTGCTGGTAGCCGAGGATGACCTTCGATCACGATTAGTTGTTCCATTGGCTGCTCTGCTATCCTGTTCTACATTACAGTGGCATCATATCCAAGAAAAGCTATGTCGTCTATATACTGCATATCTGTGAGCACTGGGAGCACTTCGGCCCCATAGGTATTAGAGGCTGGTAGTGAGTCTTCCATAATCGTATCAAAAACGAAGTTGAAGACACAAGGTGAAAGAGGACAGCTTTGCCCGACACCACTTGATGTAGTGAACTCAGACGAGACCTTCCCGTAGACCTTCAAGAGTCCGCGGCGGCTGGCGCACAGCGCCTTAAGGAGGGTCAAGAATTTATGGAGGGCACCGTTGCTCCACGGACACTGTCATAGTGCCTGACAATCCACAGAGTCGAAGGCAGCTTTCAAATTAGGGAAGATTACCACTCTTGGTTGCTGGAAGTAGAACCGCTGTTCCAGCACCTGTCGGAGGGTGATAATGCGAGCGATGCACCCCCTTGAAGGACGGAACCCAGCTTAATTTTCACGGTCAGTCTCTGCCTGTGTTCAGTCAACCTTCAAAGGATGAGATCAGAGAGCACTCTCGATGTCAGGCTACCAGACAAAAGCAACGGTGGTTTTCACAGTGCTAGCGTACCCTTTATGAAGAGAGGGATGACTGACGGCCCAATTCTGCAGGCGTTTTCTCTTCACTCCATATCGCACCAATTAGTGTTGTAAGATGAGTCACAGGGCTGGATAAAAACCGTCCGGTCCCGGTGCCTTTTTACGTTTCAGCAGGGATGTTCTGTATTTTATTTTTCCTTGCACGCGATTGAGGTTTACATTTAATTCGCTGCAATGCCTCCAGAAGCTAGCTCGGTTGTTCTTTGAAGTGTTGAGGCCATCTCTCCATCTTTTCGTATTTGCGAGTAGTAAGCAGTCACTTTCACTTATCGTTTCAATCACTGTTGCTTTCTTCTGGCCAGGCAAACGCATTGATTGGTACATGGCATGACTGTTTTGGTAGCAAAAGCCTTCTCCATCTCCTGAGCTTTCAATGACTACCAATGCTCTCCATCTTCCATTAAGCTCCTCATTATCTAAAGTATGAGGGGTTTGCCTGCACCGTCATACTCGTTGCCTTCCAGTATGGAGTTCCTGGCATCAATCAGGACCATCGGTCTCAACCGGTCTCGACGATATCCAGTGGTCATTTGATCGTACCGGAGAGGTCGAACAGAAAGCACTGATCACCACTAGAATAAGTCCTTTCACATTTTGCCGTGCCCCGGTCACATTCTCATTACCCACAGAGCGTTGGCTTACGTCGGAGTAGCTAAGCCAGCCCAGATCGATACTACTGAGCTATGAAAGTTCCCCCAAGATAGTGGATTGGCATCCTTGAGTCGCGCGGGCCTGAGGCGAACTATCAGGCGTGCTCGCACTACGGCGTGGTCGGAATCAAGTTGTGTCCCATGGAACGGCAGTCTTGAAATGTGGTTCTCCACCGGGCATCGACTCCGGACCAACCGCCCAGAAGCTATTCAAAGAAGATCACGCGGCCGACTTGGTACTTAATATCGCCCGCAAGGATCCCATTGGCAGTGCTTATTCCTTGGCGAATAAGCTCGGATAACTCTCAATAGAAAGTATCCTTCTGAGCGCCAGAAATGCAATCTGTTGTATAATAATAATAATCGTTCAGCTAGAACATCCTTCCGGTGCCTAGCTGCCATGCCACCCGATGAAAACACGACGGGTGAGATACTGCCAGGTTGCCCAAGCCTAGACAGGAGCAGTCGAGATGCCAGGGTCGAGTTCAAACCACGGGACCTTATGGTCAGTAAGTTCGCGC
>SJOL01009179.1:736858-759140 GCA_004794785.1 Opisthorchis felineus | reverse complement strand
AGTGCTACACCCTTTTTCGCTTGTGCCTTTCAGATGAACGGCAGCCGCTGAACGACAAGAGCAAAACCGACGCGGGAAACTTGGGCGAAAGCGTCGATCCTGTGTATCAATCCCTGAATCATGACTGGTTGTTTGGTTCGATCAATCGGAGCTCTCCTGATGCATGTCTAGCCCGATCGTCTGATCAATCACGTGCGAGCTGGACTTATTGGCCTTAGCAGCGCCTACTTGTGATCGGTGCTTCGGTTGCACTGTAGTATGCACGCTATGGAAGCACCAGGGGACAGTGACTCTCCGAAGGTGGGGGTTCGCAACAATCGCTGAGTATGGAAGACAGAAAGAAAGATCATGAGCCGAAGCCCAGTAATCAAGGCTGCACATCACGAATACTTACGTATAAATGAATCGAACTGGCAGACACCGTATACTACAGCACTGTAGGATGACGCCCAACAAAACCAGTCATACTGTCGTGCGATTGTGTATGTGCGTCTTAGAAGTTTTAAAAATCCGTGATAATCCACCCTACTGGTCAGTGGGCAATAACGTTCGGACAAAAACTGGTAAGGTTGAAAGGGACGTGCGGACGAAATAGTGGAACTTCGTATAGTGCGTGCTGATTACAATCGGTAGGTAGAGATTGTTACGGCAGATGTTTCCGGCTATTATTATTAACGAGGGGAGGTGCAGATGGCAAAATAAATCCCGTAGAAAATGTCGGTCGGTCGAAGCAGTTTCTTGGACACGGGGGTGGTCGGTTGTGGAAAGAGGTCATCAGCATCATAATCAATCTCTGTTGTTCGTATGTGATTTTGGAATATAGCGTTTGGTAGCTGTGCATCGCAGACAGTAGCTGACATCATTGGCGAGTGAATCCGGGAGTTACACTGGACGTTTCATTGGAGATATCGAGAGGGGAAGCTATATATTGAAGGCAACAGCTTGTATGCATTTGTGCCATTTAGAACGCGATTGGGCCATGTCTACCAATGTCTAGCCGTTGTTGTGTCTCACTTCGGGATCCCCGTCTATGGAAACGGCGATAGCCGGTGCAGCCGGGTTACCTGGTACCGGCTTTCGAATTCTGCTGTCAGTTCCTTACTTGATCTCTCTTAGATCGACTCCACCCTCCGCCTGGTTGTGCAAGAGCTCTCCGGGGAACTTGGTCGACGTGCATACGGACCAGGCCAACGCAGCTTGTGGAGTTTGGCCAGCCCCTCTACCATGAGCTAGTTATTTCTTCCGAAAATCGCTCGACGTATTTCAGCGTTGCTGGTCCGATGTTTCCATTAGATTCGGACAATGCTTCGAAGAACCGATTATCAGACTGAAAGCTTTTAGCCTCAGCTCGCAGCGGCCAGATTCCTGCCCAATGTAACAACATATGGCGCGCCGCAGCATTGTGAGCTTAACAGAGAAGCTGATGTCACAGCTGCTCCAGAGACGATGCAACATGATAAAAGGTGCTCTGGCGTTCTTGGTTCGGATTGAGGTCTCGTCTTCAGATAGATCACCAGGATTGATACAACAATCTAGTAAACATGTGTAAGCATGAGGTTCAAGCGTGATCCTACTCAGCCTTTCAGCAGCACGCTACGGTTTGCAAGTGTGGAGCGCACACCAAACCGCGAGGCAGCATTACTTATATTATTGTATATTGTCTGCATTACGGTGGCACCGGATCCAAAAAGAGATTTGTCATCTGCGTCCTCGATGTCTTTGAGCGAACGCTCTGGGAGCATTTCGACTCCACAGGCAGGTTCTAAGGAAAGAAAGCCTATCGTTTTTTCATTGCTAGAGGCAGTGTCACTGTTCCGGGACCTTTCAGAGAGTGAATATCTGATCAATGCACCCTAATAAAGAACTGGACGTGGCCTGCTTTTCACAAATCTGTTCAATGTTCAGCCAGCCTTCTAGGCTCAAACCAAAGAGCACCTTCGATGCCACAGCTGCCATTCTGATGCCACGATGGTTTTCACACAATGTTTGCGCATCCTTTTCAAGGACAGGAATGATTGTTGATGTTCCCCATTCTGCGGACACTCCCCTCATTCCAAACTTTGTCAGATGGGTAACCAGAGGTTTCCCGCCTCCTCTGAAGAAAGATGTATACAAACCATCCAGTCTTGGTCCCTTCTCACATTTTCGATGGAATACTTGCAGCGAAGAGTCTGGACCTTGTTGCACTGTGGCGGTCTGTGTATCTCTAACTCAATGAGCGATACTGGGTCGGGATCACTTCGCATGCAGGTAGGTGATGGATAGGTACGTCGGTGGATATATGTCTGACAAACAATCTCCTGGTTCTCCAGGTTGGTAGATAGCTCACTGGTTAAGGCGCCAGCTTACGGACCGGAAGATCCGTGGTTCGAACACAACCTCAGCATCACGACTGCTTGGGCAACCTGGCAGTATCCCAGCCCTCGTGCTTCCTTCCGTTGGCTTGGCAGCTAAGCACAGAAAGGGTGCTACAGCTGAACATTTCTTTTTAATTCTGGGACGGGACGCAAAGTTGTCCGTGTATTATTGTAGTAGTGTGCCGGCATCCACCCGCTGTTTCGCCGTCAGACTTGTGGAGCAAGGGCTTCGATTGAAGACCCTAGTAATCCTCCTGTCTAGATGTGTATGCCCTGACAGTATCCCAGCCCATGTGCAACTTCTAAACCAAAAATATTGCCACGCCACATCGGTCGGGGCGAGATGGCTCAGTGGTTAGAGCGGGAATTTACTGACCGGAAGGTCCGTAATTCGAACCCGACCTCTGCCTCTCGACTCCCTTATCCTCACTTGGGCAATATGGCAGTATCCCAGCCCTCGTGCTTCCCTCGGGCGGTATGGCAGTTAGGCACCGGAAGCTTGCCACATCGGCCGTCGCGTGGTGGCAGCCGGGTCGTCTTACACGCTGCATACGGCAGGGCCGGTAAGCGGAAACATGCTACTGTTGGCGCCTCCCTTCTTACACCTTCATGTGTTCCCTCTTTTTCCCTACTCCACCCGATGTGAATACCCTCTGCAGGTTCCAGCACTAGGAATGACCACTTTGTTCGCTATGTACTGCGCTCACCTACAGTCTCGTCCGTTTTCAGGAACATTCCTAAACACCTCGAACTCAGTTTTCAAACCCGGAAGCTGGTCTAGTTAGCTGCCTTTAATGTTCGCACACTGAAGCAAGCACGGCAACAAGCGGCCGTTGCCCGTGCACTGGATTTCCTCCGCACTGATGTATGGTGTCTGTCAGAAATCGGAATCCAAGAAGCGAATATCGTACTCAAACTGACTATCTCATCGCAGTCTTCGCGCTTCCGGCTACGCATCTGTGTTGATGCAGAGGCCACTGTATCTGGATATGTTGAGGTGGGTACTGTGTTGGGCCATCGAGCGGAGGGGTCTCTCCTTGATTGGATACCCGTTGACAGTCGTCTTTTAGCGGTAAATTCGGCAATGTCTATGAAAGAACCTCGAAAAAGGGAGGTCCACCGCTCCCTGTTTACTGTATCCGCTTGCGCCTGGGGATGTACGTAAATTATTCCAGCTGGTGCGCACAACATATCCGCAGAGGCCTCTGGTGAGCGAAACGTTCACTGGTAAAAACGGCTCGATTATCTGTAAAGAACGCATTCAACAACAGCTACAATTGTTTAGCCGGATTCCCAACCGGCAACGCAGCCCTGGACAGTGAACTTGGAACCCCCGACGACTTCAGAAATGTCTTTTGTCCCTCAAGCATCACCGAGCTGCTGGTCCAGACGAACTCCCGCCCGCTCCGTTCAAAGATGGAGGTGAAATCCTCAGTCGGTGCTTTTCTAACTATTTGCCTCCATTCAGGCAAAAGAGACCATCTCAAATAACTGGACTAAGTCGATAGTGGTGCCCACTTTCAAAAAGGGTGCTCGCAGTAAGTGTGGCAATCGCAGAACGATCAAATTGACCCCCCGTTGTAAACAAACTCTTTGTGTCGCCTATTTTGCGTCGTCTTACGAAAGGCGGGAGCCGAGAATAGTAAGAATATTCCAGGCGGGAAGGGGCTGTATGGACCACATATTCAAATCAAAATCAAATAGCTCAGCTGCAGAACCCTTTCGGTACCTAGCTGCCACGCGAACGGAAGGAAGCACGAGGGCTGGGGTACTGCCAGGTTGCTCAAGCGAAGACAGGAGCAGTTGTGATGCTGAGGTCGGGTTCGAACCTCGGACCTTCCGGTCCGTAAGCTGGCGCCTGAACCACTGACCTATCTCGAGCCCACCCACGTCTTCGCACTCCATCAAGTGTCAGAGCAATGGCATGCGTACAGGCTGTACATAGTCTTGGTATCCCTTGACTTTAAGAGTGCGTTTGATCCTGTCCACCACTTAGTTCTTCCCAACACGCTTGTGTATGGGGTTATACTCCAGAAGTTCGTGAAGGTCATGTACTGTTTGTGTGGGGAGCTCTCCAAAAGCTTTCCTACAAGCAGTGGTGTCCGACGAGACTTGTCCACTCTTTCCCTTTTTATTTAATTCCCTCATTGATGAAGCAATGAAGCGAACCCTGGAAACTTTCCAACACCCAAGTGTCCAGATCTCTCTGAGTGAGAACTTTGTCGACCTGGAATATGCAGACGACATTTAGAAAGGAGCGGAAGGCACGAGCATTACTAGAAAAGCTGACCAAGGTCGTCCAGTTCTTCGGCGTGTGCTTCGTGCCCACAAAGTGGAAAGCCGTGTTTCGGGAAGTACAGTCTTTGGACATGTCTGTAAGGATTAAAGGAGTTACAATGGAAGGCGTGAAGTACCTCGGACGTTGCATTAGCTCTGACGACAAAGTGACGGACGAAGTCAAGGCGTGAATTTCAGAGGCTAGAAGTGCTTTTGCCAATTTGCACCACTTGTGGCATCAAAAAGGCATCCCAGTGATTCTCAGAGGACGCGTATACCAGACTACACTATGGGGGCCGTATTTTTGCATGTCTGCGAGACTTGGCCACTTCGGTGGCAAAATAATAAACATCTTCAGGCCTTTGGCCACCAATGCACCGGAACCATACCTGGAATAGGTTAAAACCAGCGAATTTGCTGGGTTAATCAGGAAACGGGTATTTGATGTTGCACGATGTACTTCAGTACTGCAAGCTAAGATGCCTGGGCTGTGTGTTACGCATGCCTGGTTACTATCTGCCGGAAGGAACATCATTTTCCATACCTAATTTGTTGTGGTGGACTGAATTTGACATACCAGAAGGGAGTAAAGAATGTTACGAAATGTTTGGTTGCCCTTGCTACTATCTGCCTTCCAGGATGGAGTCCACGTGACCCTCCCTGTGTTTGGCTGAACGACATGGCGACTAGCCGGTATCAGTGGCCTTCATTCCAGATTGTATGACTGATTGTTGGAGGTGTAGGCACCTTAGGTCCTTTCTCCCTACCCCATTTCTTTCTTTCCATCATGAGGCTTTATTCTACTAAGTTAATATGGCTGTACGGCAGTGAAGTACCACTGTTCCCATCTGGTGTTACTGTCAATATTAATGATGATTACGTTCCGATGGACTGTAGCTTTGAGTCTGCCAAAGGCAGTTTCTGTGACGCTCTAGGTATTCTTGTTCCTTACAAGAAGTGGTGAACAGCAAGGATTTCCACTTTCGCCATTTCTGCTTATATTCATCATCGATGAAACCATCAGGCAAACGCTGGAGGTTCTTCAAACCCCTGCTTTTCAAGTCGTTGCTAGTTAGAATCCTGTCGGTCTAGCATACGCAGATGATATTGTCCTCATCTTTGGAGATGAAGGCCAGGCACAGGCTCTGCTAAATAAACTGAATTCAACAAAAAGCACTGAACATGTGCCTCGCAACTACGATGTGCAAAGTCATTCTTCAGAACGCGCAGCCTCCGAACATTCTGGCGACTCAAGGAGATGCAGTGGAGCTTGCGCAAAATTTTACATTAGCTCTCGGAGGTCTAGGCATCTCAAAATGCTTGTGATAGGCTGACACCGGGTGCCTCCCACATCCGCTACTTTCTCTTTTTTCTCACTTTAAGGCTTTAAATATACAATCAACTTTGTGTTTTTACGACAGTGAAGCACGGGTGTCAATATTGATGTTGCTGTTTCTGACGGTGATGGTGATCCACTGTGAGTACATAATGTTATTGCGATCCGAGAACACCTTAGAGCAGGAAATACGTGTGAATCGTAATCTTCCGTAGGTTTTTTTAGGACGGTTGATGAGGTGATATAGAGGGTTTTATTGGGAGTCCTATCCAGAGTGTGTTGTTGAAAAACCTGGCCCGTAAGACAACGGAGTGTGGTTCGCGGTTCACAATGCACTGAGGGTCGGTGACCACGACTGCAGTTTATACGCCTTTGGAAACTACCCGGAATGCTCATTGTACGCAGTTCTCACGTAGGTCAATGAGTACTTTAGTCGTCCTCTCTGGATTTATCTCTAGTTTTGGCCCAAATGAAGCTTCATACGCCAGTCGCGTTACATGTTAATAATCCGATGGCAACTTAGAAAAAATGGCCTGTTTCGGGAGTGAGGGTAGCTGGTCTTCCGGTAAGTCCAACATAATGGAGCTGTTCCTGCAACCTAATTTCGCTGCCGGGGCGATAACTTGGTTTGGAAAGCCAGCTAATCGATACCATCTCCCTTTTGTTAGAGACTTATTCACCAGGCCAGAACCCACGGAACGCTGGTAGTACAGCTGCTGTCTTTCGCGATTGTCTATTCGCTTATTCACAGCTAACCCATCACCCATGGGGACCGCCCTTCTGTCCGCATGAAAACGCGACCGAAGGCAGGAAGCTGTGCCCCAACCGGGACACCTCACGTAACCAGGTACTGGACACAAAAACAGTAACGATGCGGTGCCGATGGACGGGTTAGACAATCGCCTGCGGTGCATGGCTGGCTTTATTCTCCCTACCGTTGGTGAACGAGACCGTGGTATCTGGGACCGATGTACCTTTGGCACGTGATTCTTTGCTGAATAATTGACTAGTAGACTGTTCCAGGTGTCACCTAGTCTCATATCTAAGACAGTCAACAGACATTTTGATCATGTCCTTTCCCACTACGTCCTATTAAATTACCTCAACTTTTCAGTAAGCCCTTTTTTCATCAAGTCCTCGGCATTTACCCTTATCTTTGTTTTGCTGCTGTAGGACAACATTTTCCAGCATAGTTGTCGTTGCGGATGTTTTTTCTGTGAATGATGGAAGCAAAGCTTAGTGAAATCGACCCGAACAAACTCTCTGGCGCGGAACTCCAATTTGAGATTTCAAAGTATACCAGATTAAAACAAACGTAAGTGCTGCGTTTGTTACCTTCCTGCAAAGATGTATTCTTTCCACCAGGCTGGCATCCAGACTGCCTGATGGGGGGGCTCGACTAGACAGATACTTAACCAGATTGCATGGTGCCTTGAACGAAAAAACGCAGACGACTAGCTTACACTTTCTTCCCAAGACCGTACCTCGAAGCGAGCCTATTTCGTCCAAAATGACACTGAAAAAATGCGATTCTGTCGTTGGCTCCACGGAATCACCAGACGTTATAGACGCAGATTCGACTGAGCTATGTGAGTCTCAGATTCCAGACGTTGATGCGTTATCAAAGCGAATGAGTTCTTTGGACATTCAATCCGGTAAGTTCTGTCCGTTCACACTGGCGTATTCAATCTCAACTTAATTGCGCGTCGATAGCAAGTTGCTAGCTTTGTAAAGGCTCCCGGGTTTAAATCATTTCTAGTCTATTTTGAAGCGGCTCTTAAGCGTCGCGGTTCGTTGTTTTATGATGGCAGAAGCTATGACCGGAGACCACTACGTGGAATTTTGGTTAAGAAGGGGTTGTCTCTAACAAATGCTCGCATTCCTTCAGCTTTTAGCGGACTAGCATACGTATGGACAGCTTACATTCCAAATGTTCCTTGGCTTCGTTTGTGCGTTACGCCATGCCACGAAAGTGCATGAATGTCATCTTTCTCTGTATTCCATTCTTACAGACGTGTATGAAGTTACGGGGAGCTTTTCAATTATTTACAAGTAGGGATGTTCAGTTCCAGTTAACGGCTTATGGGTGGTTAGTCCGGAGTAGTGAACAGAGGGCATGACCCCGGGTACTCCTTGCAGTACGACGGTCTCCGCGAGCGTGCCATGGACTCACAAAGAAACCAGTCTACGTCAGTCCCTTTTATGATGTAACTTTAATGTATTTGCTTAAAAACCGCCTCTGATCTCACAGTCTCAGCCTCCTTCGGTAGGCTGTTCTATGCGTTGACCACTCTTGCTGACAAAGTGATCAATGGACTCGGACGCAGTCTCCTAGTTCTGTAAAGACTCAAACCATGCTATCGTGTGACCATTTCATTCGTTGTTTTGGAAATATTTTTGAGTCGTCACAAAGGTGTCGCGCAATAAAATCTTCGTATAGGTCAGATCGGTTGCGTGTCGTCTTTAGACCAGTGAGAACAACTAATCTTTTCAGCGGAATTGAGTATGAGAGATTCCGTAGGCCTAAAACCACCTTTGTCCCCCCACGTTGAGCCTGTTTCACTGGTAAAATTTCATGCATTCCCATTAAAAATGCATCGGATTTTCCATACTCCAGAAAAGGTTTGACGTGCACAGAAAATTGATGCAAGATAATCTTTTCGGTTTTGTGACCGAAGGATCGTCTGACGACCCATATCCTTCGTTTGGTAGATTTTTCTTTGAGTCAGTCATTGTCTTGCGATTCAGAGTAATCATCACACTAAGGTCGCGTTTCACCGTCACCACACGAGGAATTTAACCTCCTCCAAAATTAGAGGACCCTGTTGGACAGGCTTGGCCAATCGGAAGGACACCACACTTACTTTAATTGATGAGGAACATCAAGCGTGCCGAACAGTCGAATGGCTTGTTTAGCGTATATTGCATCCAGTTCAATTCCTCATCCGAAATCATTGCATTTCACAGCTTCAAGTCATTCGCGTACAGAAGGTAGAATCAGGTGACGTATATTTCGAGGAGCTGTGAGCCAGAAATGGACCCTGGAGGGCCGCATCTGATAGCCTGAACATTTTCGAATGAGTATTCGTTCCCTTCACTTGCACAGTGCAACTTTGGAAGATATTCTGGGTCCATTTTTTTCGTTTTGTCGTCGGTGCTGTGGGAAACCAGTTTCGTCAGCAACCTCTTGTATGAAGTTATCACACGCTTTATTACCTTCTTGCCCATAGAAGCCAGAGGTATAGTTCTATAATTATCTGGATTGTGTCTGTCCCCTCGGTTTAGCGCTAAAAAACGATAAGTGACCATTATCGAACGAGCTTTTGAAAAGTTGATACTAAAGGCCGGCTACTGTACTCGCTAAGGCCTTTGGTATTCATGACTGTAATTCATCTGGTCCCGGAGCAGGTTGTCCACCTAGCTTCCTCAAAATTTACGCGATTCCGGATTTTCTCGAATTCAGCGTCAGCCATTTTTGTGATCTAGACGGTGTATATTGCTGTCATAAATTTCTAGAATCACCAGGGCTCTCTTGGACCAACGGATTTGAGTTGTTAAGTTGCAGTGAAGGGACGACATTCTGTGTTTTGGTTCATCTCCTCAAGTACCCAAACCAACGTTCTGGAATGTTCGTGGGCTCTTCGGTCAGCTTTGTTTCCTATTCTCGATACCCGATGCGCTTGAATAGTGTGAAAATCCTACATTTACCACAGTTCACAGACCCCCGACTTAACCCAAATCTGTTCCATGTTCTCCGTCTTTAACAACACGTGTAGCCCTAAGTCTCTCCATGACAGTTGTCGCCAATATCATCGTCTTCTGCACGTTGGGATGAACGGACTGTAAAGTTGTTGAATCTATTCTTTACTATGAGCTCACATCGATTTAACGTAAAAATAAGAAGGGTTTTTGATAATTCTAATTTTTTGGCAGTCTTTGCCACTGCCGGCAGCTCACAATGCCAGACATTCCTACGTGCACAGAAAGGTTTGCAAGCTTCTACTCCTCCACATCAAGAGTGTGAAAGAGGATGATCACTACACCATAGGGGATCGTGGTAAGCCGAATCGTCGGTATCCACTCTCAAAGTTGGTGGTAATATGAGGTGTAGAACATTGCAAGCTTGCTCTGGCTTTACCCCGGTTGTAGGTAGAACTTGCTGAACCAGATTGAGATTAGCTGTAGTTTTAAACAGTTTGAACTCGAAGTAGGTGTTGGGTTCCTAGGAATAAATTTGATTCCCGTCATTTTTTGGAGCACTGAAGTCTCCAATTGCGAAATAACGTTCACCCTGGGCCATATCCCTGACAGATTTGAAATTCTGTACATGATGCCATTCGTTGGTGCACCCGGTCTCTACTTCACACAATACCAAACAGCTTCTCCCCATGAACTGCTGGAAGACTAAAAAAGGATGGGTTTAAACGTTTAGCATCAATCTGAAATCAAGCCAACTCCACTTCTGTCAATCCTGTCAGTACGAAATGTCATATATTCGGAAGGGAAAGGTTCACTGTCTTGAGTGTCATTTGATAGCCAGATGTCAGCGAATCCGCTAATATCTAAGTCCATATTTTCAATCTTCGGTTTTAATCCATCGACTTTGTTACGCAGACTGCTTACATTGCTTGCTATCATTACCAAGCCATCCACTGGAGTGCTCAGCGTGGTAGCAACAATACTGGCTTCCGTTTCACGGGATATTCTCTGAACTGTCGGAAACTTTACGATGCGTAGATCGGGTTCCCCGAAAGCCCTCGCACTTTTGGCTCCGTAACTACAGTGTTCGTTTCTTGACAGTCCTCAGGGCTTCAGTAAGACTTTTTTCGTGATCTGGATGTGTGACAGATCATTCTTTTGCAATCATTCGCATATTTCGGAACCATTTTCATTTGGCGAGTTTGTTCTCCTGGGTTAGCGCCCTCTGTACGGAGGAGAACCGCCGCAAGAACCTGTAGATCTAGTTCGTTGAAATCACACACTTCCGATATGTACTCTTGTGGGAATTATCTGCTTGTGCTTTCGGGACTTTGGTCCTCCTCTGTCTATTCATGAACCTGCATGGAAATCAGTCACCTATCGCGTGGATATCGGTCGCGTTTTAGCCGATTTTCCATCCACTTCGATTTGAACCTAGTCTTACGCTCCCATTCACGGACAGAATATGGTATCATTCGTATCCTATTGACCACATAAGGTGAGCAGCAGAGGTCGCAGGTAAAACTCAGGTTGGATCGCGGTTTCTTCATGGGTATAGTGTATAGCTCTTCGCTGAAATCAGTGCACCTCACCTGAATCCGTTGATCACAGAAGTGGACTTAGACGTGGTAAGCTGTACATAAAGATAGAGATCTCCGGATACGGTTAGCAGAAATCGCAGCAGAAGAGAAAATAAGGTCAGTATGGCTGGTACGAGGTTTTACGCGGACTGTCCCATGATTCGTCCCCGAATAAGTTTTGTAGGAACTAAAAATCCAACCTGGCGCTAACGAGTTCAGTTGTACAGAGCCTGAAGTGAATGCTGAAGAACCTCCAGGACCCCCTATTCAAATCGCTGTAAGCGAAGGTCTTGTATAAACAGGCGATATTGTTTCTACCTTTGGGAAAGAAGAGGAACCACGTGCGATATTTTACTGGGTGGCCAGAATCCTCCGATCCTTTGACATGTATTTTACACCTTCAAAGTGTTCTGCAGGATATGTGGTCGTTGAATACGCCTGCTAACCAGAAATTACTCAATTGCACCCATTAGTAGTGGTGTACTGACGTCGCCGAGTATATTTTGGTAGTCAGTTTGTTATTTTCTTGAGGTAGAAATCCGTCTCGTTCCAGTCACTCATAGATGCTGCATGTGTCTTACACTGTTTGTACTTTCTACCTTTAGATCCACAATCATCTCCGTCGGACTCGGATACGACATGCATCGGTACACTGAACTCACACGAGGTGACCCAGATTCTCTACACTCTGAATCTCCCGAGCCTGTTACTCTCCTGCATCCAGTGGTTTATACTTGCATTACGATTTTCCGGACAATTTGTACACTTGGTTGTCTTTGACTGCGAGTGAGTTTCTCCCTGGGCTGCGTATCCGTGGTAATTGAAGTATTTTACTGGAGAAATCACTGCTTCCTACCCAACTAAGTCAGTCAGTCAGTCAATCAGCTCACAAACCGTGCATCGAAGTACAGTGGTTCCAGCTGCTACAGGTCTATTCTCTAAGAATAAGGAATATCATGGAATGAGAGCCACGCGTTGGAGACGATGGTCTACTCTCTGCATTATCATCGAATGGTACTGTCTGCCCGCTATGGCAGGGAGTAAGAAGTATGCAGTGAAGGTGAAAACTTTGACGCAAGACCGTCACTGACTGCGTGGCCCAGCCATATCTGTCACGGTCACTAACCATGGGCATGTCTCAACCCGCAGTCCCCATCGGGGGAGACAGCAGTTGCCAACGCGACTCAGTATACGGGTAAGGTCTTTCATGCTTCCTTGCCAGGTAAGGACTAACCGCCCCAATTAAAGTCTATGAGGCCTTAATAACTCTCGTTTTTATAATCCTCTCGTCCCGGTAATCAAATTCGGCAGTGGCTGTCGTCTGCACTGAAATGCCACTGTTTCCTCTTGGAATATCATATCGACTAGACTGCACTCTCCGACTGAAAGGCCACATCTAGTTTGTCGATGGCTGCTTTTTAGGTGTAAGCAACCCGACAGTTTTCAGAACCCTTTGCTTTATACTATTGACATGACATCTATACACCGAACGAACACCTTTCAATGCCTGTTTCTCATTTTGTTGTCACTCATATCGTCTTGCTATATACCTCGTTGTTTTTGCTGTCCAACAGGTCGTCGGATCGCTATTTGTTTCGAACCGGACTTCGAGCCATCTGGTTTCCAGGATCTCCGAGATGCAAGTCCACAGAGGTATAATGCGCATCTTAGTTGGTCAGCGATTTTCTTCATGTGTTGCGTATGATGCTCTTGATTCCAAGTTTTCCATACCTTTGTCCTATTCCGTGGATCCCGGCTAGAAGTGTAACCGGTGTAGATAGGTAGTCTAGAGCTAAATAAGGAGCTTGTCGATGGTCGGAGTTCCTCGCCCTGCTTCAACCGTTCCCAGCTTTTGCGGTCGAGATGGCTCAGTGGTTAATGCGCGAAGGTCCGTGATTCGATCCCAACACGCTCTGCATCTCGACTGTTTCTATCTAGGCTTGGGCAATATTGGGCGATATTGTAGCCCTCGGGTGCCACGGCGGCTATACACCGAGAGGGTGTTACAGATGAACAATTATGATTATGACTGATTATGCGAGCATTTTACGGCCACAAAAAATAGTCCGTTGGTTTGTTTTGATATTGACCTACAATGCAGATGAATATAGTGGGTCCCGCACTGCACAACATTCTTGGGGAAAATTTATTTAGGAAACAGTAGAATGCCATGATGACATAGTAAAATCATCCCCATATATTGGCCTCCGGAAAACTCGTTTAATCTGACAACTACACAATGGTTGTTTCTCCGCTGTCAATTCAGTCAGTATTGCATTCTCAGTTTGACCATTAAAACTTGCAAGGTCGTTTAGTTTAGCTCTCGGTTGACTGAAAGGTACGTTGAGTGTGACATTGTCTCTTTGCCTTAATGCATGAGAAACTCGATTCCCGTAACGCGTAGATTTGAGTGATTGTTAATTTATCAGTTCACCTGTTAGCTGGATGTATTCACTGATTATAACCGAACCGTGCTTCACTTGGCAGAAAGTCGACCGCTCATCCAGCTCTTGCAACGCGCTCCTCTTAGTTTGTTCAAATAATACCATTGACGTTTTTTACATGACTGCGTCAAGACGACTTCTGTCTTCCAGGGGAGGGGGTCAGGACATTTCGGTAAAGTGAAACTGGAGAACCTACTCATGTTAGCGCACAATTCCTTGATGTTTGCAATAGTTATTCCTATGAGGTTTCAACTTCTCAGCGTCTGAGCCCTTGATTCCCGAAGTTCTGAATCCATTCTGAACCTTCCTTTCTTTCCTTCCTGGGTTTGGGCAGTTCGGCGCAATAATCCCCCCCCCACACCGATGCGGAAGGCATACCAAACTATCCGAATGGGTTGCTTCTTGGGAATATGAAGTATTGTATCACGCTCCGCAGCAATGTACCTAAATCTTTTGACCAGCCTTTGTGTTTTCACAGTGGGATAGTTTACTTCCTTTGGAATTAATTGCAGCGTGTGTTATGCTCGGTAGTTGCTGTAATTTACACGAACCAGCGGTTTTTGTGTCATGTGGATAAGGTCACATTCGATACACAACAAGATTGTTCGTCACGACAGTAGCAGCGAAAACACGAACGCAATGAGTGTCGGGCTCTACCTCGCCGTGTTTGTGCTCGACCGTTTTCAATTCGTTGTACGGCTGTATGGCATGTCACAGCGAATGGTACTGCATACGTATCTGGGACGAAATTTTGTCAAGAGTCCCATGACTTTGCGGCATGATGCATCAGTAGTGCGTTCTACGTCAGTCGTTTAATCTGATAGCGTGGGTCAACATCACAGGGCGTTTCCATTCCTGTCTCCTCTTTAGGTGTCCTTGTCGAGGGTATCCTCGAGGTTATTCGTGAGAGAAGTACCTTCGCAAACTCACTGCGGGGCTTCTTACCGGTAACCTAGTAACTGTACGCCAAAAATGTCTCCGTTTCATGACTTGGTTTGACTTTTCATTTCTGGTGCATATGTCTGCATTTGAACGGAAGTATTTGCTGTATGCAATATATTTCTGAGCAGATTCCTCAACAAACACACTTGTTGATCACCCAAAAGTGAATTCGAATCTCGAACTTCGTATTCGCCAAGTATTTGACACTTGTGCATAACTCTCCCTGATAGGTATTCAAAGTTTGTATTCCGGTTCGTTTACCCTTGCCTGTTGACCCAGAGGGGTATCTCCTCTTTCAGTGGAATTTGCAACACACCTCTGGGTTGCGAGGTACCGCACTGCCCGATAGACATTAAAACGAATACCCCGAGACGTAAAACAACTCAACAATGGTAGATTCACTCACCCTATGAGCAGTTACCGTTAAGTGATAGTCCGGTCGATGGTTACTTTGTGAGCTCCAATCACGATGGAGCTGGCCATGGGCTGTGACTGGAATTTGATCAATAGCCCCATTCTGTTAACATCATCTCTCCTACTCTGCGATGGTGCCTCTAGTTTGACATGAGGTCTACGGGGTTCAGTATGTTTTGTCTCCTTCTGTAACCAAGTCAAAATGGTTGTGACGCTATTCAACATCTTTCGGACTTTGACCTGCACATATTGCTCTTCCGCGTTTGAATAGATTTTCCTGTTTCAGCAACTAACCCAACTAGGACGGGATTCATATTCATGGCCACAACTCTGTTCACCGGCGGAGGCGCTGCGTGATTTGTGGCACTTTGTGGTTTCTTCCAACCGCACAACCCAACGGCCCTCCTCCCAGCTCCCTGTCCCCTGTCTTATCAGCTGTTCGCAGACAACTCCAGATCAGTTGGTTTGGTTAAGTCGTCTGCTGCGGACAACGCGACACTCTAGTTTGGCGCGATCTTCAATGCCTCGTGACTGCCGCTTCCTGGACTTCAGTGCACTCCTTCAACGTGACACTTCAGCCTGCGCAGTTCAAGAGGCTGGATTGAATTTCAAGACCAAACTGGTTGATGAGTGTCGCTCTGTATCCCAACAGCTGTTCATTCCAGCAGAACAGGGCGCACCAAAGCTGAAACCGCGAAACTATTCTACACTTGAAGAATTCTTGCGGGCCGGGAAGGTTCACAGTTTGCCATGGATGGAGGTGAGTTCTTAACTGTCACCTCTGACGGGCTTGGTGGACATCAATTTTTCAGGCTTTTGTTGGTGCCTGTTTTAGTCCTTGAGGAAGAAGAAAACGTTTTTGAGCGGAGAATCGGTCACCTCGGCAACATTAATCAGGAACAAAATCATGTAGACAAGGATGCATGTGTCAGTTGGTACCAACGTTGAAATAGTCAGCTTTCTATGCACTGTTCTGATTGGTCAATTTCATGTTTCAACATGTGAGCAGTGTTGACATTATATATATATATATATATATATATATATATCGGAATACGCTTCAACGGACAATTGGAACTGTTTTCTGAGTGCTCTCCTCTCCAGTCCCTGCATATGTGTTTAAGTTGTTGAACATTTGTGTAAAAATTATCCTCATTGGTCCCTCTTCTGCTTTTCTCTCCTTTCTTTTAGGCTCCCCTGGAGTTGCACATCTTGCGTCAACTGAAAACTTCCTGTGCCTTGATAAATGAGACAATGGAAATGCACTTCTGTCGTCCCAGTCTTGAAGCCGTACCGGATTCCATACTGCGCCGACTGGCCTCTGTGGGCTTGGGTCGCACTCGGCTCACTCGACTCGCTGGCCTCTACGGTTGGCAAGGATTCAGTGGTTTACTGAGTTTCAAACTAACCAGCTACTCAGATTCACGTAATGAGACAGCCCGACCGTTTGTGACCAATAGTCTGGATGTTCTTCAAGTCCTTTATCGATTCTTCAGGCATGTGTATGAGTAAGTTTATGGCTACTGAGCGACTTTCCCCAGTTGTGAGATCAAAAACGAACTTTAACTCAGCGTTCATTATGAACGGGTTTTTCATCTTTTCAAAAGGGGAGTCCTCGAAGAATCTTAGTTTTCTACCCGATACCTGACATTTTGACAACTACCCCAATGGACACTTTGACCATCGATTTTGAATGGTCTGATGGTCTGCCAAAGGCACCTGACAGGCCTGGTTATCTTGTACGTTTTCCTTTATGCTTGTTCGTATCAAATGTCCTCAGTAGAAAACAGTTGGAAAGCCGAACCGATGCCTGAACGTTGGTAGGAGTAAAAAGTTGGAACTGCATCTAATTAAATCACGTCTTTCGTTTGTCACCTCCCGTCCGTGCGTAGATATCGTACAATTTGTAGGGTACGTGGTAACCACTCAGGCTTTGAAGTGAGGGGTGCTCAAATGCGAGATCTTTTTGACGCAGTTGCCATGCCATCTGTACCGATTGCGAAGGATAGACTACTGTCAAGTTGACCAAACCTTGTCAGATGTAGGTGAGCTCTGGGTGAGACTTGAGTCAGTCGCCTTTCCACATCTTAACCCCTTAGTTAGTTTGAGCCCACTGACGTAAGAACCCGTACACCAGTAATTATTGGGCTTTCTGCTCACTTTCCGTATTATTTGGTAGGATTTTCACTTGTGGCGGATGTTGTTTTCGACTGGCTGTCACTGACGTTATAGAGAAGTGGACGTTCCGGTGAGGAAAAAGCCTCCAGCTGGATATTCCAGACGCAAGTAAGATGTAACCGACTGGATCAGGTCTCCATACATCCTTACGGGAAATTGTGCTATGTTAGTATGTGTATCTGTTTACGTATACTTTAGTCGCAAGATGAATTCACAAACAGTAGAGACAGTCTAGTTTCGCCGCCATACAAAACCGCAATTTCGGTGTAGCCCCTGTCAACGGACGCCTCATCTTTTTGTATTCTAATACCATCCTACCCTCTTCCAACACTTACTGGAAATTCTCGACTGTGTTTTGGAAAATTGAGGAACGAGACTTTCTTCGTATTTCCCATCTAGTCACCCTAGCTGATCAGGATTTTTAATAATACCTAAGACTTTGGTATGCAACCGTGGATGCCACCCGCGCCCCCTGAGTATCTTGTTCCCCTCCTGGGAGTATCCTCCCTCTTAACGACCTCTAATGACGCTTCCCGTGAAACTTTGCGATTCCGCTGGATAATTCATAGTGCGGATATACTACCTCCAAACCCTGACAGCGGCAACTTTTTAAAATTTCTGAATGTGGTCAGTTCGTTTTTTTGCTTTTCAGTTGTTACATCGAACAACGACATCCTTATCGGGTGTGTGAAATGATACCTCGTACGAACACAAAGGATACTAAACAACTTTGAAACATTACTTATCGTGTACTCTATCTGCACTCTTACAGCCAGCCTTGGGACTGCTTAGGTAACAAAAAACCCTACACAGTCGACCTCCTTACAGAGTTCATGCTTGTCCACTTGTACAAGTAAACGACACCGAAGTTGCAGACCGAATTGTACCAAACAGCTGAAGTGTCGTTTTTACCCCCAATGAGAGAACGTGTTTAGCTCGTGAACCCGTCCACCACAGTACCCCTCCTGGTGCTGCATTTCAATTTTTTCTTAGCTGAATGAACTTTCAGGTCCTCAAGGCAGGCTTGCATGCAATAATATCAGGTTAACGTTGCTGTGACCCTTGTGTTCAGTTATCTACAAGGTACTACATCTTTGTCTACGTTAAATGTGGACATTTGCCCTTTCCGTCGGTTTACCATCGTATTACCATGTCAGACCTGTGGGGTCCAATTTAGCAGAAAAATGAGCATATACGAATGAATTTGGTGAGCTGTACCACCTAATACAGTATAATTCATTTACAAAGTGAAAAAAGACAAAGTAAACTTTGGCGAAATGAATGAATCCAAGGCCACTGGACGCCTTATGACGGAGTTGCTTTAGACTGCCAAAATCCAGTGACACGAGCGTCAGAGCAGATATTTTCTGACAGCTTTGGTAAAACCAAAGAACATCTATGGTATCGTAATTGGTTCTAGATAAAAGTACCATGAACGAACCATCCAAAATAGAACGACCGGTTTCTTTTCTGGGTGGTGGTCGCTCGAGGCGCACGGTTGCGACACTAATTTTGCATCTCGAACACACTACTCACTGTTTAGTTAGTAGCGTCATTTTATTCCTAAAAATGCCGTCAAATCATAATTTTTGTTACGTCGCCTACCTCGGCAAGTTGTTACGCCTGCTGGATATATGTACCCAATACACCAATTCTGCCCTCCAGTCACTTTAGTCGCCATCTTCGCTTACATATGGGTGAGGAAAAAATTCACTTCAAGCGGAACACATTGGGGCCTGAACCGTTTCTCTACTCTGCTATGACGACAGAAACCAAGACGAGCGCACAAAGCAAGCTGTTGGCTTGGACAGCTGGTGGTAACACGATGTTGGATCCTGCTGGGGACCGGCACTCACAGTGTTTGGACATGGACCAGTCAATCGAGTTGATGCAAAAGGTTCAAAGACAATTTCAGGTGCGTCATAAATGTTTCCGCGACGCTGTACTCGTTTTCATTGCCTTAGCCCAATGAGTGCTACAAAATGTAATGCAGATGGTGACCGTCGCTCCACTGGTAACTCTATTCACTTCAAACATTTCTGTTGAGCAGATTACCACGGTAATAAATGACAACCTTCCTTGAGCTCAACTCCTCAATAATGCTTGATTAAAGGGCAATTTCGTTAACTTTGAAAGTATAGGATATACCGGAGCAATATCGGTAGTTTTCGGTATGTTACAGTCTCCTGTCGTGCCTATTTTGAAAACCAGTACTCTCTAGGGAGGTCTCCAAGAATTTCCACCAGATAGGACGAAAGTCAACCGCCGGATCGGCAAACAGCTCTGGCAGTTTAGTGAATATGGACAGAGTACATTTTTTTTTGTGCCACTCCTGTCTAAGCACACTTACTCGTTATTGCTCAAGTGGACAGTTCGTCGGTATTACTATGATGATTTGGGGAGGTGGGGTAGATAACTGCGCATTGGAGGCGGTAGCTGATTTAATTGATGCGTAAATAAAGGGGTGTCAGTGGACCTTTCACCGGGAAAATAGGGAGGGGAGCTATGCATTGGAGGCAACAGCTTGGATGCATGAGTGTCATTGAGTGCGCGACTGGGCCTTGTCTGACAATATCTCTAACCATTGATGTGTCCCATCTCGGAGTTCCCATCCATGGAGACGGCAATGACGAGTGCAGTTGGGTTCGCTAGTAATGGCTTTCACAATTCGCTGCCCTGGCTCGTTTCAACCCTTCTCGTGGTTCTACGAAAAGAGTCCTGCGAGGAAGTCTGTTGACTAGCATACGGAGCAGGTGACCAAGCCAGTGCAATCTCTGGAGTGTTATCAGTGCGTCCATCGGGGCGAGTTGTTTTTCGCGAAAAGCATTCGAAGTACTTCAGCATTACTGATCCGGTGTTCCCTCCAGACTCGAGCAATACTCCTCATGTGCTCTTCATGTTCCTTTTATTCGGTAGAATCATCCGCTTTGCATAGCCCTTTTTGTATTCTGTGAGTAGGAGGATCATGAAGACCTCGAACAACAAACTCGATCGCCTTGCTATTTGAATAAACATTTTGTGCTAGGACGCATGAATTATTACAAACACTAAATACGCGGTTTGATCGTATAGTCACTGGAACTGGCTTATTAGAACTTTCTTGGATGGGTGAACCCCAGTATCAGAAGACTTGCAAGCCAATTGCCATTCCCCATAAGGAGGTCAACTGCCACCTGAACAACGACCAGTAAACTCACCGAAGCTACCGATGTTTAGATATTGTTGAATTTTATTCGCCGCATCACCCTTCAATGCATGACATAGCCTCGTGTCTCCCTGAAGAAAGGAAATCCGACCTAGGGACTTGAAGCTGCAAACCACTCATAAGTTAAGTGGTGCTGCCTGCTTGGACCATTGCCCGAGTTGCCTACCACTTTCGCTGCGTAGCTATCCACAAAACCCCCCGTCAACAGAATATTCGACGTCCGCGTCCTCAATCTGTTTCTGTTGACTAACCATGTTGACCCTGAACTTGTGCAAGCTATTGCCGTCAACCCCACTCTTTGTTCTCATCTCTTCAAGAAGAACTGGGACACCGCAATTTATCACAAGCACAGAACGACCAGAAATCCTATTTATCGTTTAATACGTGAACTGACTGGTTCGGTAGAAGCTGCCTGTGTGTATTCTAACCCAACTCGTTAATCGGTCTCTGACGATGCCAATTCTTTAATTTAGCGTTGTGTTCCACCAAAACAGTCTTTAATGCTGGTTCATCTGTGTGTGTGTGTGTGTTCCTTTCGTTCCCTCCCAGGAGGCCCGCGTGAAACATTCCCTTCCTTCCTATCCTTCTTTACCAAGTCCATCCATCAAACTCGAAAGGTCAGTGGACTCTCTTCGTTACTACGATCCTCTGGCGATTCTTTACTTGTTTGGACTAACTAATTCTATGGTGAACAGATCCGTTTTAGATGAAAATTTGTTCACTATCAATATTAGAAGGTAGAATGGGAGTTGTTTGATAGGCAGGTGAAGAGGACACGTAACATGATCCAGAAGACGCCTGGAGGTGGATTCGCCTCCCCGATATCCTGCCTACCTGGTCGCTACTCAACCGACTGGGTCTCCCGGGACGCTTACTCGCCATCACACTTATGCGCTCGAGCTTCACAGTTGATTTGCCACACTTGTTTTTAGTGAATTGACAGCTACTGTCTGTCAGTGCCATCAGTGATCTCCACAATCGACTCCACCCGAGGAACCCCCTCGTCACGTCAGGTCTTGGAGAACAGAGAGGTTCAATCTTGCACAGTCTCATCGCCATCATCTTTTGAAAGTACAAGACGTGTCTGCTTTATGTTATTTAAAGCTCACAATCACTCTTAACCCAATATTCGTTGAGGAATCTGGGGCAACAAGTCAAGGTTCTAAGGTGAGATGCGGTTAGTAGTCCAGAGGTGCCAGGTAGTCAGGCATACTGAACTTCAAGGTGCTTCGTATATTGTTGCGGAACAATTTTCCGCTTAACACCGGCTATGTTAACTAGATGGAACAGTATCTGGGCGTCTCCAAAGGCACCATGGCACAAGATCAGCTCGAAGGCTGTTGCTGGTGTTTCGCTTTATCTTCAGGCACGGATAGTTGTACATACTGTCTGCTGGAAGCTGGCGAAATATATCAAGCACGCGGATTGACATAGTACAGACCACACGCCGCGCGTTTCGGCCCCTCTTCTCAAATGCTTCTAAGTGTGTCACAATTTGTAACACCGTGAAAAGTGGTCCAAGGACCTCATGACCAGATGACACTGGTGAAAGGAGGGAAGCCTTTCGCTGCGAAGCTATTTATTAGCAAACACGAATCAAGCGGTTACAAGCTATTAGACGCGAAAGTAAATATTTCATATGCGCAGAGTTTTTTTAAAAGTGAACGTTCTCAAGCGTCCTCTTGAACTTTTCTGGACTTTCTTCGAATGTTAAACAATCATAAACGAACACTGTAAATCATTTCTATAATTTCCATAGTAACCTTCACGTTCCGTCAGATACGGGGGCGGAACCTGGGCACTAGACAATAGACTACTTGCATGCTTCATCAGTAGCATACACCGTCACA
>SJOL01009179.1:622557-664043 GCA_004794785.1 Opisthorchis felineus | reverse complement strand
CATGGGTCTCGTTTACTTCTTCGTAAAATAATACTTACAGCAGTTCTCTCTATCAAAGTAGTTCAAAAATCCAGCTTCCTTTGTTTGGCTTCCGGGCACTTCGTCCCCTATTAATGTAGTAACGTTAATCTAACAGAGATGCCCGTCTCTTTTTCGCTACACTTTAGCTTATTTGGATAGGTCTTTTTTTGTGCTTGCTGGACGACCGTTTCAACCCAACTTCTTTTGGGTTTAACCAGTAGTTCACCTTTCTTCACGCAACTGGAGGCTAAGCTAGGCTGTACGTGCAAATACTCACAGGCTCGCTCCGCTTCTAATCACTGTATCTTGACACTGTCCTTGACAAAGTACACTCCAAGGAGAGCCACAAAACTAACATACGGAAAATAACCCATAAGCTGAAAAGAATATGCTGCCCAGCGGATCACATCACCCTACTGGTTTCTACCACCGAGTTTTCTGTTTATGTAGAATCTTGATCCTTCAGCATATTGCCAATTTCGGACTGACATTTCCAAATGTCGCTCCAAGCTGTGCTGCACTGTTGAGACCATTTTTATCAACGCTGAAAGGTTTTTACTGCTTTAAAAGCTATGGAGAATACGGAATATTTTTACGAAAGATGAAGTCCTGCAGACGCTAGCTAGCCGAGCGACTCAGAAACATCTACGTCTAGGTAACCTCAGTTGGTTCCTAACCTCCAAGTAGTCTTTAGTGGAGTTCGGCATCTACCATCTTGTGCCAATAGACTGATAACGTCTTGTATTCATCTCATTCTTACTTACAGGAATGTTACTATCTTATTCCCTCTGGATCCATTACCATTCTCTCCTCTTTTTAGCGATCGTTGAGGAAGACTACCGCGTATTTTTCAGGTCGCTAAATCACCTTTCTAGGTTCACTGTAATCCCAAGGAATGTCTATGTTGGCTTTGTAGTAAGCAGACATTTCGATGATTGGTCCAAATCCACTTGAAGAACTTTGTCCAACGTTTTTCATCCTTTTCAGCAGTCACTCAAAAAAGCCACGTGTACTCCATGCAATAATTCCAAATACAAACGTATAGCCACCAGAACTTCCGCTTACTATAGTACTGTGGTCTCTTGCGTAGCCGCAAACAGAATTATTTTACAGTTTGCATGTGATACACGTGTAGGGTTTTACTCTGAAAAATTGTCTTGTGATGCATGAAGTTTTCAGGGGTTTCAATTGAAGGTTACAACCACCCTTCAGTAACCCTGTGGATGTGCCAACCAGCCCTCAAATTTCATACATACGTGCTACTAACTAGTAGCCAGTAGTGGAGCGTCACAAGCAACAACGAAAAGCAACCCAAGTGAAATCCAAAAACAAAACGGACGAACCATTCTAATGACACTGTGCCTGACAAAGAGCAGGTGGTAATACTCACCGCCTTGAGATTTCTTCCTTGGCATTACTGTCTTTGAGAGCATGACGTAATTCACTTATTTCCTGATCTAGCGAGTCGCGCTCAAAGGTGACCTTCTTCAACTGATTCCTTAATTCGACTGCTTCACGTCTAACCTCAGCAGCTGAAGTGGTAACCTCTTTCAGATTGTCCTGAAGATCAGCCACTCTTCTTTCTGCAGTCGTCCGGTCCATTTCAGTTCCTTGCAACTGAGACCGTGTCACATTGGTCATGCGCACCAGCTCGACTCGTTCCATTTCTGCGGTCTTCAACTGGCGACGAAGTTCATCGTTGGACACATCTAAAGCGTTCTTTTCGCGTTCTGCTTCAGCTATCCTTTGCCGCAGTTCAATGCACTCACGTCTGGCCGCGTCATTGGCTTCTTCAGCTACAATGATATATATGAGGTTACAGGATCGTCCTACTTCGTGTGAAATGACTAGGAGGGCCATAAGTCGACATTTGCTGACCCAAACCACTTGTTTTGAGGTATGGTAAAATGAATAATTTCGGTTACACGCGTCAGTTATGTGGGCCCATGTGGAGGTTTCGCACTGTCCTAGATTGCGTTCTCACTGAGGCTGAACACTGACAGATTTATAAGTCGTGCGTTTAGCAATGCATACCAGAAGGCTTTCATAAACGGTGAATGGCGAGATCGCTGACTGAGGGTTGCATTCTAAAGCAGTCAACAAGTGACTAAAGCTCTCATTTCGGTCATACTCCAACAAAGTATGTAGCTATATCCCCTAATTTCAAGTGTCTCCATACTTTCATCGGTGATTTCAACTATGAAGGTGATCACAGAATATTGAACCCATGACTGGCGGATATTTGAGAATACCGGTGCCTACTTGCCACGCAACCATGTCAACTTATTTAGATAAAGCTCAGTAATGAGTAAAAAGGAGAAAACAGCGAAACTAACTGATTACCAGCATGACACAAACAACATACATCGTTAAACATTCACTCGGACAATCTGGTTAGGAATTGAGAGCATGAACTTCAGCCACGTCGATTAGCAGCCAAATCTTTCAAAAGCTCCAGCCAGACACAGCGTAGAAGACGTTGACCCCATCCTGGAAAGCGGATAGCATCGACGGTGATTATACTTTCCATAGTTTCATTCAACATCATCCACTTATCCATACTTCTTCCGTCTCTTGGCTTGCACCACCATGAACTCGGGGCAAAAAACCACATTCTCCTTGGTGTGCATAGCATATAGCCAGGTTGTCTCAGCTTCTACCGGTGTGCAGATTCTACAGTTGAAGTATCTGCTGCCTCATCCAATACCCGACCATGCCAAATCATCATTTGACCTCCCCTGGCTCGAATCCACCCTTTACGTGGTTGTGCGAAAAGAACCCTTCGAGGAAGTCGGTCAACCAGCATACGGAGCATGTGGCCAAGCCAGCGCAACCTATGCAGTTTGATCTGTTCATCTATTGTGGGTGAATCATTTCTTCCGAATACCGTTCGACGTACTTCAGCATTGCTGATCCAGCGTTCCCACCAGACTTGGGCAATGCTCCGAAGACATCGACGGTCAAACACTAAAAGTATTTTGACGTCCTCGGCACGCATCGGCCAGGTTTCTGATCCGTATAGCAATATGGAGCGCACCACAGCATTATAAACTCGACCCTTGACGGTTAGGCTGACGTCACACCCACGCCACAGGTGACGCAAGTTCACAAAAGCTTCTCTGGCCTTCCCAATCCGGACGGAAATATCATCTCTCGCGAGACCACCGGGACTGACACACCTGCCCATGTAAACAAATTTGTCTACTACCTCAATCGGCTCATCCGCAAGCATGAGGTTAGGTTCCGAGCAAACCCAGTCTTGCCGTAGCACCTTACACTTCGCCGGTGTGAAGCGTGTGCCAAACCGTGAGGCAGAATTATTTAGATTACTTAATATTGTTTGCATTGCCACGGGTCATATACGTAAACTGGCGAACATGACAGTCAATAGGTCAGCCAGGAGGCATAACAGAGTGAAGATCATACACTCCTTTAAAACACAAACGGGATAGCCCGTTCTGTCTTTTTTTCATCGCACTGTCTAATATACTTGGACAGTGTTGTCCAAACTGTGAATTCTTAAAGATAGGATAAGGTCGGGTGTGGAGACCAAATGCGCACGAAAATGCATGTCTTGAGCTGGGATGTCACACACGCACACAATACTTCACTTAGTGCCCATATTGTCTGAACAATCCCCTTTTCAGTCTTGCCACAGTTAGTCTGGTGGGTCCACACCAAAGAGGAGAAGCAGTGAACTCGAATTTAGCTTTTATCAGAGACTACCAATAGTACATGCCCTTGGCGGTGCCGCGATCTGAAATTCGGTCACCTGATACCAGGATGATTGCGCCAGCAGGACCATAAATAGGAAATAAACAAATCCTGCAAACACACGATAAAAACTTGGTCAAGTTTGGATGTAAAATATTCTAGACTCTCATACATTTTGTTAGGAAAAAATGAGTATCTGTTGTAGCTGCGCCTAGATCTCAACAAGCGTTCACAGGCGAACAAAAGTTAGTGAGGTCCCACCTGTTCGCACTCGGCGTGCCAGTTCAAGGAGTTCTGATCGGTTTCCATCGCGGGATTCTTCGGCCAGTCGAGTTTGTAGTTGTAAATCGCTGGTCTCTTTGATCAGCTGATCTCGATGAGCTTCAAGATCGTGAACTCGAATGCGAAGTTCATGTACCTCCCGTTCATGTTGAGCGCTGAAAACGAAGTAAAATAGAGGAGAATATGGGAGCATCGGGAATACATTGGGTTATGACAAGCCCGTCCCGTCCTATTGACTCATATTTTGGGCTGCTTTTCTCCGAAATAGGGGCAACGAATTTCTTAAGACTGCATTCAGTAACCAGGTTAATGAGGTCATGGGAACAGGAACAGGGGTTTTAGGATTGATGAGCGGGGCTAGATAGCTCAGTGATTAGAGCGCTAATTTACTGACCGGAAGGTCCGTGGTTCAAACCCGACCTCTGCCTCTCGACTTCCCCTGTCTAGGCTTGGGCGACCTGGCAGTATCCCAGCCCCCGTGCTTGCTTCGGGTGGCAAGGCAACTAGGCACCGAAAGGGTATTACAGCTG
This sequence comes from Opisthorchis felineus, assembly GCA_004794785.1. NCBI lineage: Eukaryota > Metazoa > Platyhelminthes > Trematoda > Opisthorchiida > Opisthorchiidae > Opisthorchis > Opisthorchis felineus. The sequence continues at coordinate 659,496 of SJOL01009179.1, read as the reverse complement.
GGTGGTTTTTTCTACGTGGTAAGCCATTCTGTGGCCCGGAACAGTGTAGCTTAGTATAGCATAGCAAGTTATAATACAGTATAGTAGAGAATAATGAGACAGAGTACAGGATAACTTGGTATGATATAATGTGTCAAAGTATAGTGCAGCATAGCATGGAACAGTGTTGTATGGTGTGACATATCACAGTAGTGAAATATAGTACATAGTACGTTCAGTACATCCAGTTTAATATTACATAGAATTCTGGGGTAAAGGTACTCAAGCACACCAAATTTAAGCATAGCAGAACATTGTATAGTCTGACAGTGAACCCAACCGTACTTCACTTGTAAACGACATCCGTATAAAGTATGCAAGCACAGTGTGATTAGTTCTAAAGGGTTATTCAGACCCATGGTTTGGGGCTTATCAAGTCCTCCATGAGGATGGCCAAGGGCTAGAAATATGCATCTGACTGCTCTCATATCACTTCAACATCCGAAGTCCTGTAATAACGCTTTGTCCGAAACCCATTTGTAAGTGTATTCAGTGCTGAGTTGATCACTCGTTCTGACAGTATTTGAAGGCTTACCAAGTTTCCTCCAGTTGATTTCGAAAGTTTCGTACTTCCTCTGTGGCTTTCCGAAGAGCTGAACGTTCTTGCTCACCGCGAACATTGCTTTCTTGGTGTGATCGTTCCAGTGCAACCTGCAGATCGGTAATCTGTGGAATGAAGATGAGGAAAAGGTAAGAAATTTCGGACACGAACCTATGATTCCCAAGAATCGCTAGAGAGAAAGGTGTGTAAATATACCCAGCCTACTGAAAAGCATGATGAGTAGAACTGTATGCCGTCTTCAGAGTACCACGTGGCTCTTGTGGTACGCTGTTCGCTCCTAAACAGAGGCGAAATTCACTGACTGTATCGACCAACTATACACCCCAATGGGAAAAAATTCCATTTAAGATGCATTTGGGGACGGAATTTCTGAAGGAGTTGCGCTGGCCCTGGTGAGGATTCGGATGCACGCCATGAGTAGTTATCAGTGGCATACGGTTGACTACATCTACTCAGCCCTGTGTGGTGCAAAACATGGTCTCTGAATTGACGTATTCGTCAAGCCGTCGGTGTTCCCCACCTCTTTCAGAGTGATACATACAGAACTTACCAGCTGGTGGTACTCTGAAGTGGACCAATTTTTTGCAAAACAAACGTCACAAAACTAAAAAGGGTGTTACAGCTGAACGATAATCATTTTTTATTTTAAAGTACCAGAATGTCCTGATAAGAGTCAAACCAGAGGCTTGCGATTTGTATCAAAAAGTTGTGATTGAATTCTCGACGTTTCGTTTAAAAAACGAGGTTTTCCCTTCTAAATGGGATTAATTCTGCTTTGGCAACCTGGCAGTATCCCAACCCTTGTGCTTCCTTCGGGTGGCATGGCAGCTAGGCACCAAAAAGGTGTTACAGGTGAACAATTATCTTATCTGTTGATTAGCAGATCAGACTGTTGACCACATCTCCGTGCGTCTGTAGCATAGTCACGCATAGATTACGAATGAGTTTTGAGGACAATACCATCTGAGCGAAAGCGATGTTTTTGATGCTTCTATGTTCGAGGCTTGGAAAGAATAAAGTTGATCAAAAGGGTAGGCAAACTTCAAGCTAGTCACAATAGACAACCAATGCTGATGTAACCTTGCTATACCAAGTGAAGCCGATGTGAACGATAATCCGGTCAAGTGAGATTCAATGACAGGCTTTTGTGTACAAATCTCACGCCTGACAATACGAATAACGACTGCTTCTATGCTAGAAAAAGCCTATTACTTAGAACCTTCGGTGTTTTGAGTTTCATCTGCCAATTCGGCCTAAAAGTGATTAAAAAAGCTGGTTTTCTTTTCGACGCCAAGGAGACAGATAAATGAGGATTGTTTAATTTGCGCGAGTAACAGGGAAGACATACGTATAAGTTGATAACTACCCAGCTGTTTGGTCAACGTTGCTTCGAACAGGGAAGAAGCTAACACTGAACAGAAAACCTTACCAGTTTGAACAAATTTCTCCCGGCCGCAACACTCCGAATCTGGTTCGCAAGCAATCGTCTGTGTTACTTTATTCTAAAAGGTAGAGTGCCTGTTCACACCCAAAATATGTTAGTGTACTCATTCTCTCGTTGCTGTGCAGCGGAATACATCGGACACACGACTAGGCAACTCGGCCAAAGAATGAAGGAACACAATCCACCCTAGCAAGCTTTTTGAACCAGGAGGACGATAGCCAGCTCAGTCGTACAACATCTAGCAGACATGGCGCACAACGTGATACCTACCCAACACTTCCGTATTGTTTACAAGGCGCCAGCTAATCAACCCAGATCAGTACAGCAACGCACAATCACAGTGGCTGAAGCTACCGCCATACGATATCGAGACCCGATTCTTTGTCGGCAAAAGCGCTTTGTTTGTGCGTTGTACTTGTCATGGTCCAACTCACCTCCCCCCACAATTACACCCTGTGCTGAACACACAACCACAGCACTACCCGCACTGACAAACTCAAGTCACCCCACTAGTGACCTGAACTAGTTGTTCTTTGATAGGTAGCCAATGTCGTCTCTCACTCGATTTCCTGTAACGGTGGGTACTACTGATGACGCATGCGAGTAGTATGTGTGTTCTCGTAACTTCGCCTTGATCTAATGGAAGGTGGGATTTATTACGGAATTTGTGGAACTACTTTACAGTTTTTGCTTGCACTGACAAACTCAAGTCACCCCACTGGTGACCTGAACTAGTTGTTCTTTGATAGGTAGCCAATGTCGTCTCTCACTCGATTTCCTGTTCATATACACCATGCTCATTCACATATGTTAAATATTACTCTCTTAACCTTTGCAACTGTATAACTTGAAAATACCTTGCCGAAAACATGTGCGTCAGCCCATCTTTGTTCTTATTCTAAATGAGCATTTTCGGAATGACTATGTTTCATATATACCATTGGAGACCGTAGGGAAGAAGCTGTTAGAAGAATCTGGGTGAAGATGGTATAATTCATGATTCGTTTTTTTCTGCGGTTCAATATATCCATCTTACTTGACTACGGAACAACAAATGGGTGTAGTTACCTGCTATATGGTGAAACCTTAACTGTGCACACACTGTCAATTGAAACTACGCTTTGATCCTGGAATAATACTGAGGACAGTTTTTTTGTCGTCTGGACTTACCGTCTGTTGTAGCATGCTCACTCGTTCTTGCAGACCGGCCTTCTCCTCAGCCGCACGAAGCAGAGCCCGTTGACGCTCTTGTTCGGAATACAAACGAGCTTCGTCTCGTTCTCTGCAAGGTGTCAAGTTGTCTTAGGTTAAATCACTTCAAGAACAAAGTTCATGTCTAGGCGTAAAACTATTAAATTTCTAAAGGACAACAGCAAAGTCTGAGCGCAGTACTGCCTCTCCCCACTTGTATAAAAATTCACGAAAAGTTTTTTCACTGAGATTTCGCCCGGTAGATGAAGCCAGTCTATGCTCAAAATCCGAAAAGCACTGTGTAGCCAAACGGTTAATTGTTCAAACCGCTAGCCAGGAGGTCACAGGTTCAAGCCTCTCTGGGGTTTTGTGAGATGTGCGCTCATGATGATTCGCAACGGGGATGAAACAGCTGTGCTGTGTTTTTCAGCATGGAGTGACTTCACTTACGGGACGAAATCTCTACTAGAAATCACGGTCCACGCGTACACTAGGGGCCAAATTTCTCCCCATTCGCATGAAATCACTGGTTACTTTCAGGATCTTTAACTAACAGAGCATGCTGTAAACAAATATACGTGAAAACCCATGCAAAACTTTCAGAGGGCTTGTGAACACTCGACCAATCAGCCATGGTTTACCAACTAGCAACGTGACTAACTGGCATCCAGAAAGGCTTTTCGCTTTTTCGGGTTGCGAATCTTCATATCGCTTTTTCTGAGAATGGCAGAAATCTCCACTATTCAGTCAAATGAGTTTGTCGAATAAATTTCAGTGAGGTAGGATAATCGGATAGAGTGATGGAACCGACTACTTTGAAGTCAGTGGGTAGTAAATGCCGTTAAATTTCTTGACTCAAGAGAACTTTGCTACAAGCCATCTTGATGTGACGGAGTAACACTCACGTCTGCTTCGCTCCCTGTTGGAAACCAGAGTAAAGTTGTTTCAGCTTTGCTTGAAACTCGCAAAACAGTTTAAGTGCTTGCACACAATCGGTCTTTGGGTTCCTGAACCTAAATTATGGCTCAAAGAAGGTTATTGAAGCTTTCCTAAAACTTTGGTTGCGCTGACCTTTGAGCAGCCAGAAGTGCACGTGTCAAACGATTCACTTCCTCCGCTGATTTTCTGAGCTCCGTTTCACGATCCGTGGTAGATTCAGCCTCAAGTCGTTGATGTCTGCCCATCACACTGACTGCCTGATCAGCACGTAGCACAGCCTGTAGACACGCCTCTTCGGCTTCCTTTGCACGACGTTCAGCTTGTGTCAGCGCAGATCTGAGGTCCGCCAGTTCCGTATGCAATTGGCTTCCGAGTTCACGTTGGCTTCTTTGAGATTTGTCCAATTCAACTTGAAAGTTTGTGTGTGCTCGAAGAAGTTCGGCTAGGGTGCGGAAAGTGATATGTGAGCAACGATGCTATTCTCATTATCAGTAATAGCCATAGAGCTAGTCATGCCGCGGTGGAAAAACAAACGCAAGTTTTTTAGAACTGTGATTTGTATATCATGCGTATCTGGCGGCGGGCGTGAAGGGTACCTCTCCACACAAATACACGAACACACGAAAGTGCTCAAGACAAGCGGATCGATCATTGTTGTTTCCCTAAATTTTCAGACTGTTGACAACACAAAAGATGCGGTTCCACAAGGTGTTTGATAAAACTTGACTAGTACGGTTTTGTAGGCTTAGAACTTCATCGTATACAAAACATCATAGCATGACAAGAAACCTCGATTTATCGGTCTTTTGTATCCCTAAGAGACAGCAATTCCATACGAGCACTTACTCGCTACTGATAATTGCCAGCAGGCTGTCATATTCGGCACAATGCTCTCACAAGGTAACTAGACCAGATGAGAAAATCTGACCTGTGGTGGGGTTCACGTATGAGCAGTCGGATTGCTCCTTTGGGTAAAACTTCCGGGTAAAAAAACAGCGGCTCTACAGATCAATTTTTCTAACCTCCAGATTCCACGGGGTTGTAAGAGAGGTTGAGAATAGCAGGCATCTCCAAAGGCAAGTCGAAGTCAGACTGGAAGGTATGACCTCATACAGATTTTCGTAAAACGGTATTATCCTCTGACAAGAGTTGTTCGCAGCAACTTAATGTTGAGTAAGTTAGGTTATAGCCCGAAGTTCAGACGTTACGGATTGCACCATCTCAACTGAGCCGACAAGCCAACAAGCAAAAACTGACACACTGGGCTCGGAAAACAAGAGAGATTTATTCAGAATATATTATGGGAAACTGTGCTGCATACCTTGTAACGTGTCCCGACGCAATTTCAGTTCAGCGGTTTCACGCTCCAAAGCGGCTTGTTTTGTTTGTAACTGTTCAATCAACTCTTGCGCGTCAAAAAGACTGGATTCCAACGTTTCTTTCTCGCCTTTCAGCCTGGCGATATGTTCCGCTTGTTGTCGAGCGTCACGTTCCAATATGGACAGCTTATGAAAAGACAGACAGTAGATTGTTTCACACAGTCTAATAATGATATTAATAGCAAAAATAATGAAAACTCCTCAGCTGTAACACCCTTTAGGTGCCTAGTTGCCAAGCTACCCGGGGGAAACACGAGGGCTGAGGTATTACCAAGTTGTCCAAACCTAGACAGGAGCAGTCGAGATACCGGAGTTGGGTTCAAACCACGGTCAATAAGTTCGCAAATTAACTATTGAGCTAGCCCGAGCTTAGCAGGGAGTCTGGAAAATAACCAAATATGAAACATTGTGTCCGTTCAAAGAACGTGAAATTCCAGTTTTGGTTCATCCCTTCAGATAAATGAGGGAATATTCGTCCATTCTAAATCCGACGTGACGCAGTAAAGGTGACCTTATTTATGGGACCCGAGGTAGGAACTAATTGTCCATTCTTCCTTATAGGAAGCATACCTCCCGGGTAAATCGACATGATGACATACCAGAATCACTTGTAGAGAGGAGGATTGTAAAATGCTCGCTTCTCCTTAGATTTGTACTGCGTGAGAGATCACAGCTCATTTTTATTACATTTTCCAACGTATTTGAAGAAGTTGGAAGTCTAGAAGTTTAAGGAGACACACAGGTGTTAGAAATCACAAACGACTTAAAATGCTAAATTAACTACGGAAAATACGGAATACTGCTGAGGTACTCGCTTTATATCATTGTGAGAGTTTTCAGTCGATATTTCGTCCTGTAAGTTTCATCCTTATTGGGAACCATCAGCAATGCGCATCTCACGAAAGGGGGATTGGTTAAGCAGTTAAACGTCCGGCCATGAGTGACTGTTCGGCAGTGTGATTGGCCCTTACTCAGACAAGCTACATCCATCTAACAGTGAATCCACATCACGTGATTACTTACTGACTAGCTCCTCGAGAGATAACTGCTCAAATGGATGCTTCACTCATCATGTGAAATGATTATTCTTCTAAACTACTTATGGATTGTTGGTAGTGTGGGGAAACCATGTGATGTCGTTTCAGCGATTGAAGGGTAAGTGGCGCTGTATCCTGAGTGCCAGTTGATCACACCGCTGATCATCCGTTCGTAACCGAATGGTTGTGTTCACACTACTATCCAGGAGGTCGCAGGTTCGGAACGGCTCACTGGAGTTTCGTGAGACGCTCACTGCTGATGAGGCGCAATAAGGATGAAACAGCTTCTGAGCTTCTCAGCATAGATTGGTTTCACTTACAGGACAAAGTTTCAATTGAAAATTCCTAAATTTCCTCACACTACCAACAAAACTTGGGGCCCCTGGCTCATGTGTTGAACACACAAAGGGCGAAACCAGCGGCGGGTTTCCAGAAATTTCCATTAGCATTATGCTTGTTGTCACATCATGGAAGAATGAACTGACTTCATCGTGATTCTTGACTGTTCAGCAAAGCAGTGTTCGTTGATCAGTAAAGGGCTCCTCAGTACCCTGAAACATCGACTATACAACAAAAATACAGTGAGATGCAACTGTCCCACCCCTTTATCAAATGATTGGGACCGTCGTCAAAAACATCATGCATGTGTTTCTTTGTGGGGTTGATAACGATATTGGACAACACAGTTCTAGAAAGAGGATAAAATTATGGAGTATCAGAGAAATCGCAAAAACTAATTATTTCCACCTGGACAAGTAGTTCCGCCTTCTGTTTCGCCAGTGCTTCTTTCTCGCTGGTGAATCGAGATATCAGACCCGCATGTCGATCAGACTCTTTGCGATAGGTATTCAGATCATCTATCATTGCAGCCTTTTGGCGCTCAGCGCTATTCAGTGAATCAATCAGTGCCTGTCTTTCGTGTGCCAACTCATTGGTTTCAACTTCCAACCGATTCTTAGCCGCCTCCAGCCTCACTACGTTTTCTTTCACTTGTTCCAATTCCGCACTCATAGTCCCCCGTTCCATGTAGACTTTATCCAGTTCGTCTCGGAGTTGTTGCTTCTCCGATCGGAGACTGGCTCGTTCTTCGTTCAGTCGGAGTTCCGTAGAATGTGCCATTGCATTCTGCTGAGCCAGGTGTTGATTATCTCTTTCGTGCATGTCCAGCATTGTCTCGAGTTGAGCCACGCGATCCTTGAGCTGCGTTTCTTGGATATGCGACTGAAAACAACCGGGAAAGACTCTGTGTTATAAATGTGTTCAGAAAAGTCAACCAGAATTGTCAGTGGGGGCGACGATTGAAAATGAATCAAACCCAGTATACTGTAATACACTTTCTGGCCGTTTTTATCGAGCAGTCGTCTGGCTTTATAACAAACCAAAAACAATGAAGCACATACGAATACAGCAATCTCCTTCGGAGTGGGACACCATGAACCTGGGGGGCTATTGGCCTTTGAAGATAACCTATCACTCAGTCGTGGCTGACTGGGAACACTCCTACAACTCCTCAAGCGGAATAACTTATAGTCGGAGCCGCTGTTGGAAAATTACTGTAACAGGTTCGTTGCCGCCCCATGGCGATTGTCAAAAGTGCTCCAGGAAATGAAACCAAAGCCTAGCTCACTTAGTAAAGTCGCAGGAGTGAACTTGGCGCTGACGGGCCGACGGGGATGGGGCAAGCATTTGAAAGGCTTATGCCTCTTTGATGATAGGAGTACAAGTCATCACCGTCGTTGGGTGTGACGAGATGTGTTCAACGGGTTTCTTTCAACCAGATGTGCAACTTCAGCATTGCCAACCGGTTTGGCGATCAATACTCACTCCATTTACACAGTGTTCCTTTGTGTACTCGATAAGTCGTTTTGTCATGTTCTCCAGAAGCAATAAATGAGTTAACGTGGAAAGCGGACGCACATCAAGACATCCTATCCCTCTTTGGATTGTGTAAAACTTATGTAGCAGTGACGCACACATGAGACATGGAAACACGAAACGCTTGGTTGAATGTGGTGAGTAGGCTTCTTGCTGTTGAATGAACCAATGCGACTCCAGTGAGAAAAGCGATGTCGAAGTACGAATGTGGTCGTCTTGTAAATCTGTACACTCTATCATTTGAGAGAACGAACAACTAAAATAGGTCATCCATTACTTTCATCGGTGAAGTAATCAGCGCGGAAACAGTACATCATGGGGGAAACGGTATTTTTACGCCCCCGGGTCTGGTTTGTCACCACGGAGAACGCAAGTCAGCCTGTCCACAGAAAGTCCCTCGTTCAAAGAGATCTGGTTTTGAGATTCCTAAACCTGAAGAATTAACGCATAAATTCAACAGGGTAACCTAAAATAGCTTCAATATTCCGGTGCACGCAACGTCCAAAGCACGACGAAGTATGTCTTCAGGTAGAGAGAGTACACATCGCCCCTTCATTTGAACCTCTACTTGACAACGCTCTTCCTTCCATTAGAAGTACTTATTCAAATCAATTTTAGGTGAGTGATGCTCAGTGTCCTCCCTCGGTGTTACTACCAATGTTGATAACGAGTACATTTGGCATGGCGTTACAATACCAAGTTGCTATTTGCCATCGCCCCCCAACCCTCCCGCAACGCAGCGTTCATGCAAAAAAGAGAGATTTTCTCATTTTCATGTACCACTGAACCCAGAAAAGTCACAGATAGGCCCTGATACTGAATGTCCAATGATGGAAGCGAAAAACCAAACTTCGCTCTAACTGTGAATAGAACAGCACTCTGTTGTTAAAATATACCGTTGGATAGTTGAAAAATTTCACGGACACAACTTCAGAAACTTACTCCAGTAACAGACCCGAAAGACCTTGCTCAAAGGATATGCACTGAAGAAATACTCAATGTCAAATAATGGCCACCCTATTAGACCTTTTGATTAAGTAGCTTTGATATTCAAACAAACTTGCGCGCATTTGGAATTCCTAATAACATGTGGAAAAAGTGGTGAAAGGATTCAAAAAAGGATGGTTTCTGCTACCACATTTGTACTTTTACTGATAAGAAGGATACAGAGTATTGACAAGTGACTAATGGTAACGATGGGCTGTATGGGCGACCGCAGGGTTTTTAATAGGCATACTGGAGTCGGTACAACATACTGGCACTTCCCCGACAGGGTTTATACACACTGTTTTATGGTCGAATACAATCGCTTCACAGGTGTAAGCACTGCAATGGTGGTGATGTTCTTGTGTGAAATTAACGTAAATTCTTCACCTTGCCACTAGAGACTTGGGAGAAATCGATCCCGGCTGTTTGGTAGAAGAGAGTTGTGGATTACAAGGGGATATAGCGGACCTTATATTGGGCACTGAGACCTCCAACAATTCGGCGCTCCTACTGTCTCCGTGTCACCACATGGGTTGAAAATTTGGCTACTCATAAGTCTGCTAGTTGCATCGTTTTATCCTGATTGCGGCTTGCTCAGGCAACCAGTTCGGCTGTCTCCAGGACAGCAGTCTTCATGATGCAGCCTGCACAGAATAATCGTACTTCTGAAAAAAAGTTTTAGTTTGCACTTCAAATCAAACTACTTGAGTAATTCGGTGGCCTGACTAACCCCGTTTGTAGTTTATTCCCTGTTACGATCTCGTCTTTTGAAGCGCTATCACAGGAACCTCAATGAACCTAAAATGAATTTTATTGTGAGCGACCTTGTATTCTTCACCAGTATTGTCTAGCAAAAGAAACCAGAAAATTTCACATAACCACCCATGAAGTGTTGCACAAGAATAAGGTTTCTTCTTGAATTTCAGTTGCTTCAAAGCCGCAGTATCGGTAGTTTTTAGTGTACCTTTAATCTACATTGACTTGTATACCATCTTCAAACTTCTGTTTAATGGTACCACCGCAGAACAAAAAGGTCCGCTTAAATGCTGAGTTTCTTCAGTGATGCAGCACCGAGTAAAGAGTCAGAATCACTAAACCAGCAGCTAAGGTTCGTCACGTCGAAATGATTCGGACGTGTTGCGTCCATGCCAAGCTGAGGAAAATCTTACAACTGACGCAGTGGCCAGGCGAGCTATCTTTACAGACCTGAGGAGTTTTGCGGTACAGCCAACCTCAATTTGAAACTGCCCTACTATGCCAGGTATGACCATGCACACCTACATGTGCAGCTTGTGAGCGCGTCTATGTGAGCAGAGTACCTATCAGTCAGAAGCGTACCACAACTGAAGAACCAGTGCCTGAAGTAAGTTTTATCTTGCTTGTAATCGAAGCACTCAACTCCATGGGCAAATTACTAGATGACAGCACCTGATGACTTCGAGTTTAGCACCTCACTATTCATTTTACCTGAACGACAGGGTTATGTACATCCTCCAGAGAGCATTGATACGGTAATATATCTGGTGAAGATAGGTACCTCTTAAATACTAGGTTGAATTGATGTATGGCCCAGTCGCCTCTCTACAAATGCACTAAGGACAACGCTGAGTATTCTGCCGTCATCCAGTAACCGGCTGGTGGCTCTCAGTCGGCTTTTCATTTTATTGCTTCGAGTTTACATTTGTATCAGCGGTTCGCATGCACCACCACATTCCAATCTGTCCAAACCGTTTATCTTATCTCAGCTATGCACATGCGTCTAGTAAACTGGCCACTATCAACAATTGAGCTCGTATTGAGCTTATCGAGATGATTTAGTAAGCAGGGTCGTCTAAAAAAGTAACGTTGGACAGATTTCTAAATCGCATGAAGTAAGGTCGACGTGGATTTGTGCGTCCTTCGGGTCATAGAAGTGAAAATTGTATAGTCAGACCACTCCAAAACCCGCTTTATGTACCATCAGTAAGCTTACCATGTTACGCTTTTTCTCTATCGTTCGAATTTCTATTTGCTTGTGAGAGTAACGAACGCTGGACCACCCTTCTTCGAATTTTCTTCAATGCTTCTTGTTTTGCGGTTTAACTCAGGCCAAACATTTGGAGATCATCTGCCTAATTCTTAATCCGGCTGTCCAAAGTTTCTTCTCAGTCCCTGATAAAGTTAAATTTCAACTGTTGCTTCCGGTCTTTTTTGCGTTGAATTGAACTACTGACGCATTGATAAGTAGCCTATCCGCGAAAACAAGATCTCATTAGTAATGAAATCCAAGGGAGATGTCGACTGATTTGTGAACTCACTCTATACCGAATAGAAAAGAAGCATTGTATGGCTGTTTTATTCATATTGGGAACCTTTGGTAGTGCACATCCCACGAATCTCTATGGAACTTGGAACCTGTAAACTACAAGTTGGGTCACGATTGATCAACTATCTGCAGGATTAGACCACACTTAGGCTGGATATAACGTTACTCCTCTATCAAGTAAGCAGTTTAATCCATGTAATTTGGTCTGGACCAGCTCTAATATGAGAGGCTGATGCGACTTGTGATATGTATCCGTTTTTGAGCGACTGCCTTCCATCTAGACAGTTATGGTATTTTCGATTCTAGATCATGCAAGCAAAAATTCTGAGCACAACGATCATGACGAAGTGTCACGGTATGTTCATCAAATGGCCAAGGACACCAGACCTCACTCACCGGCAAATGAAAATGGACAATCTCTGTTTAAAAAAATTCAGCAGTTTAGGAAAACAATTGTATTAGGTATATAACCACGAAAAATCTCCCAAACTGGCTATGACGCTGGCGTGTGAATCTCCGAACTATTGCATATTATCACGTTCTTGTCTGTTCCTAATACACTGAGCTTCCTCCGCAGTGTTACAAACCCCGAGCTACTTACCTGATAGATTTTCTGTTCCAGCTCATCTATTCTTGCCTGTACACGTGACACCGTGCCAAGGGCATCACATTTTTCTTGATTCAACACCTCCTTTTCCAGTTCAGCACGTCGCAGAGATTCTCGAATTGTCGCCAGTTCCTCTCGATAGCCGGCTGCTCTCTTCTCAGCATTTTCCAGGGAAGACTTCACCGTTGACAATTCACGCAACTAGAAGGTGACGCCAGAATAAAGCAAACCGCAATGTATAACTCAATGCAAGCTATTTATTCTTTCATTGTCAATGCTTATTTCTTAAAGCTTTCCGTGGCAACACGCGGACATTTCGCTTCAAGTGATATTTATTTTTTAAAATGTTTTTCAAACCCCTGTCCTTTAGACGCACGTGTAACGATAGAATGCTACCGTTGAAGTGATGAACATATGAACATGTAGAGCGACAATGGTGTGGGAGTAGTTACTGAGGCCAGATATGGGTAGTTAAACGCCAGTTCACTTTTAGCGCCGTATTAATTGAGTCGATTGTTAGTATATTTAAACAAAGAGAAGCGTTCATAACTGAATGATTAGAGATCAGCTGCATTCCTGATCTTCGACTTGGCTAAAGTACAGATGCTCAGACCAGACCCTCCCAAACAGACCATATCGTTTCTCATACCTAATTAAACCAACCTCCAAGAGAAATCAATAAAGGGAGTATACTTGGCCTGATATGGGAAAATACATTTGCTCTAACAATGTCCTAGTTTTCCAACGAAACTCACCGTTCTATCCTTCTCAATCTGAAGTTTTTCCCGTTCACTATCTAACTCGTCTTTTTGTTTTGCCGCATCATGAAGTTGAGACCGATTTCGTTCCAACTCCGACTGCAATTCGCGTAGTTGCTCATTGAGTGTGTGTCTCGTGGTCTCACTCAGCTTCCGTTCTTCGTCAGTGAGGCTAAAGAAAGAAGCATAGGGTGAATGGAACTTAGTGAGGAATGAGGATGGCGGTTTTGAGGAATAGCATAAGATGTCAGTACAACGCAAAAAAGACCATGAGGGCAGACAAAAGCATCACGTATGTAGTGGGTATGGCTCCCAAGCTTATGACGTAATTTGCTGTGGTTTTCTTCTAGACATATTTTGTTAGACTGCCACCGAAGTGATCGAGAAAAAAAGACAATCGCCTGTGTAAAAGGATTCCTGGGTTGTTATGAGCCACGTACCAAGGAGCTTGGACCGTGGACCATCACAGGAGAAGTGTCCATGTTCCAAAATCAGCACCTGATTCCTCTGGGTTAGGTGAGTCCCTAGAAACGTTCATTCATTTCGGGGACCCAGGATTGACAACCCCACATCTCGGAATACGGACCGATTTTAGATGTACGCTATGACCAGATTCCACTCAGTAGAGGCGAGCATTTCAGCAGCTCCGCTTTTCCGGCGTGCAACCGAGCGTTTTGGCGTTCCCCATCTTCCGTGAATTTGCGGATAAATTTGTTTGATTTTCAGGCTCGCAATCGGCATGTCTATGGTATACAGACAACACAAGTCAACTGGTGCATCGGATACGTTCCTCAGCTTAGTTCTCGGTCAGAGTCTCCCAATTTAGCGTTCCCGTCAAAAGCAACCACCAAATGTGCACAACGTATATTAACGCCCAAAACCAGAACACTTGTAGAGCGCGCCGTATATGAAGTGTATGCCGCGACAACATTCTAGAATTTCGGACGCCTGGATGCGGCACTGGCAACCGGCATTCGGGGAATACTGGGTCATAATTGGCTGTTGGGTTCAGACTTTCAACCAATCAGGGCTCGCCTTGATGCCGGACCGGCGACCGGCCCGATATTTTCGCCAATCTTGTGCAGGATAGGGGTATCGGCCGTGGTAGCGCCTAACTCCGAGTGGTAAAGCGGTATCGGTGTAGAATTCTGCTTAACATCGTTCCAACCCCATTCACGATTACAAAGTGCCTCGTCACGCTTGCTGCCAATGCATCCGAAATCTGTGTGAGCTTTAAGTTTCATGCCACTGTATGGTTCAAAATCAGCTGCGGGTATTCAGAACAGATTTGTGGCACCACAGCAAGATGCTCCTTACTATCGCTTACTCCAGGTCTATTGTTACACCTGCGTTTCACTTCACCGTTACGATTAGTTGATAGCAAAAGTGGATATTGAAGGCTGATTACTGCCGGAAAGTCACGCGCTTAACAGGCACTGAAAATAGTTTTTCACGCCAGCATTTGCAAAATGTGTATGACATGATAATATCAGCAGCTACCACAAAGCGAGTGGTTGACGGTTGTATCCGTTACGCCAACCTCGTTCCGCTTGCAAGGTAATGTCAAATAGATCAAGTTCTTCTCATCCAAAACATGGCAAGACACAACATCTGGTTGAGCGCAGTTCACACTATCTGTGAAGCAACAGTGAGGTGATTCCATTGACGGTTCCTCCAAGGAAACGTTTGCCTTCGCCCAAAGATCAGGGTTGCTCGTCGTGGCAAAATACGACAGAGTAATCGAAGGGTTTTGCAAGCTTACATTGATAGCCAGTGTAAGTTTTAGCCACTAGTTCAAAATGAGGAAATTTTGGTGAATTCTTCAAAGGTTCTTTATATTCAGTAGTTACGGCTCATTGCACAAGGAAGTTAGGGAACTGTGGAGCCTAGTAGAATGCTACGGAATTCCGAATTATCATCATCATCATCAGCTGTAAGAAGCGCTTACCTGTCATATCATGTTTGTAGCTGCCACAGTTTCGTTCATCGATGAGTTAGGGAGGTGGGGTAGGTAGTTGCGCATTGCAGGCGGGAGCTGATAAACTGGTCCGTAAATACAGCACTGTCAGTGGACAGTTAATTGGTGGAATTGGGAAGGCAGCTATGCATTGAAGGCAACAGCTTGGGTGTACGAGCTCCATTAAGGGTGCGAATGGGCCATGTCTGACAATGTCTCTAACCATTGATGTGGCCCGTCTCGGGGTCCCCATCCAGGGAGACGGCAGTGACCAGCACAGCTGAGTATGCTGGTAATGGCTTTTATACTTCGCTGCCAAGTCATTGTTTGACCTCCCCTGGCTCGAATCCACCCTTTACGTGGTTGTGCGAAAAGAGCCCTTCGAGGAAGTCGGTCGACCAGCATACGGAGCACGTGGCCAAGCCAGCGCAACCTATGCAGTGTGATCAGTTCACCTATCGTGGGTGAGTCATTTCTTCCGAATACCACTCGATGTACTTCAGCATTGCTGATCCAGCGTTCCCACCAGACTTGGGAAATGCTTCGAAGACATCGATGGTCAAACACTGAAAGTAATTTGGACGTCCTCGGCACGCATTGGCCAGGTTTCTAATCCATATAGTAATATTTTACACTCAACCCTTGACGGATAAGCTGATGTCGCGCCTACGCCACAGGTGACGCAGGTTCACAAAAGCTGCGCTGGCCTTCCCAATCCGGATGGAAATATCATCTTTCGCGAGACCACAGGGACTGATGTAGCTGCCCATGTAAACAAATTTGTCTACTAACTCAATCGGCTCATCCGCAAGCATGGGGCTAGGGTTCGAGCCCACCCAGTCTTGCCGTAGCACCTTACACTTCGCCGGTGTGAAGCGTGTGCCAAACCGTGAGGCAGAATTATTTAGATTACTTAATATTGTTTGCATTACCACGGGGTCAGATCCGAAGGAAAAACCAAAACTCCAAGCGTGAAGGCCGATGACAAACAAGGATATTATTGCGTATTTCTAATGGTAACCCATGTAAACTTTATCGGTACACTAATTATGGGGGGTTAACATTACAGTCATAAGTGCAGAAACTTTTCATACACAAGAAAACTTTAGTGTTTCACTAACTCCGCAGTCTCGTTTATTTAACCCTCTTTTATTGCTTGGTGAGATCAAGAATTTTGCTCCACCGAAGAAAACAGGTGGCACAACAAAACCCTGGCTTTTTACTCAGACAAGGTTACTCACTAATTTCACATCAGTCGCTCACAGTCCCGCAAGTCGTCTCTTGTCGGTGAAAAAAAGTCGGATTNATGCTCATTACTATCGCTTACTCCAGGTCTATTGTTACACCTGCGTTTCACTTCACAGTTACAATTAGTTGATAGCAAAAGTGGATATTGAAGGCTGATTACCGCCGGAAAATCACGCGTTTAACAGGCACTGAAAATAGTTTTCCACCGCGTCCACATCGCAGCATTTGCAAGACGTGTAGGACGATGACAGTAGCATAAGGGTAACATAATTATAATATAAAATTGTTATAACTATAATATAATATAGTATATAATATATGTGATATAATTTAATTTAACATGAAAGCTGCAGCACAGCTTTATGACTGCTTAGTGCATTTACACAGAAACAATAGTATCCAAACGAAAGACCATCCGTAATCGACAGTGGAAACTGCTTTTTTGGGATGGGCATGATGTGAGAGGTAAACTTTTCTCTAACCAGCTTGTGACTATGCCAAAATAACCGGACCACATCGATGCCTGTTTATAAGAAACTTCAATATAACCAGCACCCAGAAAGAAGAATCGCTTTCCGTAATTTCCATTTTGAAACGTTCTCTGCTTGGGAGGCGAGAGGGGACTATTTTTTGCAGTTTTATCTTTTTTACCGTGCGAATAATTCATCCCAAAAGTGCCTCCCGTTACAGAAAATTCTCCAGTAGTCAGGTGGAAATACTCTACCTCCGAAGCTTAAACGCAGCAACCATAGAGTGAGTGGTTGACGGTTGTATCCGTTAAGCCAACCTCGTTCCGCTTGCAAGGTAATGTCAAATGGGTCAAGTTCTTCCCCCAAAACATGGCAAGACACAACACCTGGTTGAGCGCAGTTCACACCATCTGTGAAGCAACATTGAGGTGATTCCATTGACGGTTCCTCCAAGGAAACGTTAGCCTTCGCCCAAAGATCAGGGTTGTTCGTCGTGGCAAAATAGGACAGGGTAGTCGAAGGATTTTGCAAGCATACATTGATAGCCAGTGTAAATTTTAGCCACTAGTTCAAAATGAGGAAATTTGGTGAATTCTTCAAAAGTTCTTTAACAGACTTGGTGATCTCCTTGGTTACGTTTGGCAACTTGGGCCGAAGTTCAAGAGGGAATAAACTCAGTCAAACTAAGTTAATAACCCGGTAGCTATTGAAATCATGTGAATGAATGTACTTCAGAATGAGGATAAACTATGGTAGAAAGGCAACTGGTAACTTCTTGTTCCTTTCGTTATCGTGCAACGATTACTGAAAGCTACTTTAGAAGTAGTAGAATCGTTTATTTTTTACAGTTTCGCCATTTTTTCTTGTTCAGGGGGACCACCTCTCCGTAAAGACCACTTGTCCGTCAGTCGGTCATCATAATCATCATCGTCAGCTGTAAGACCCGTACACTTGTCGTAAAGTGATTGCAGCTGCAACACATTCGTTCACCGATGATTTGGGGGGTGGGGTGACGTAGGTAGCTGCGCATTGCAGGCGGGAGCTGATAAATTGGTGCGTAAATACAGCACTGTCAGTGGACAGTCAGTTAGGGGAATTGGAAAGGGAGCTATGCATTGAAGGCAACAGCTTGGGTGCACGAGCGTCATTGAGGGTGCGAATGGGCCATGTCTGACAATGTTTCTAACCATTGATGGGGCCCGTCTCGGGGTCCCCATCCAGGGAGATGGCAATGACCAGCACAGCTGAGTATGCTAGTAATGGCTTTCACACTTCGCTGCCAAGTCATTGTTTGACCTCCCCTGGCTCGAATCCACCCTTTACGTGGTTGTGCGAAAAGAGCCCTTCGAGGAAGTCGGTCGACCAGCATACGGAGCACGTGGCCAAGCCAGCGCAACCTATGCAGTGTGATCAGTTCACCTATCGTGGGTGAGTCATTTCTTCCGAATACCACTCGATGTACTTCAGCATTGCTGATCCAGCGTTCCCACCAGACTTGGGAAATGCTTCGAAGACATCGATGGTCAAACACTGAAAGTAATTTGGACGTCCTCGGCACGCATTGGCCAGGTTTCTAATCCATATAGTAATATTTTACACTCAACCCTTGACGGATAAGCTGATGTCGCGCCTAGGCCACAGGTGATGCAGGTTCACAAAAGCTGCGCTGGCCTTCCCAATCCGGATGGAAATATCATCTTTCGCGAGACCACAGGGACTGACCACAGGGACTGTAGCTGCCCATGTAAACAAATTTGTCTACTACCTCAATCGGCTCATCCGCAAGCATGGGGCTAGGGTTCGAGCCCACCCAGTCTTGCAGTAGCACTTTACACATTGCCGGTGTGAAGAGCATACCAAACCGTAAGGCGGAATTATTTAGATTATTTAATATTGTTTGCATTACCACGGGGTCAGATCCGAAGGAAAAACCAAAACTCCAAGCGTGAAGGCCGATGACAAACAAGGATATTATTGAGTATTTCTAATGGTAACCCATGTAAACTTTATCGGTACACTAAGTATGGGGGGTTAACATTACAGTCATAAGTGCAGAAACTTTTCATACACAAGAAAACTTTAGTGTTTCACTAACTCCGCAGTCTCGTTTATTTAACCCTCTTTTATTGCTTGGTGAGATCAAGAATTTTGCTCCACCGAAGAAAACAGGTGGCACAACAAAACCCTGGCTTTTTACTCAGACAAGGTTACTCACTAATTTCACATCAGTCGCTCACAGTCCCGCAAGTCGTCTCTTGTCGGTGAAAAAAGTCGGATTCCACAAAACACTTTGTCCAGCTGAGACAATAGATGCGGTTGCAAACTGATACACAAAGTTGATGATTCAAAACTTAACTGAGACGTTTGTTCACCAAATGTCAGTATCGCTGCACTGGCTAACGAAGCGTTGCATGCTGAAAGCTAACCCGACAGCCACTGTTCATATTTTTACATCGGGAGTGTAACCTATAGAAACGTCAATTCAGCTCCTACCAAATTCTTCAGATCTGTCTTATCTAACTAGGTGGAGAGGCTTCTACCCAAAGGGCGTGGCGAAATAACTTCTGCGCCCAGCACCAGAAACCTACGTAGCGTCTATGAGGCCATGCACCATACAACAGAGGATACGGTACATTCACAGACTACGGTTAACAGAATACTCAAACTGTGTTTGAAATAGTGCTCATAAGTAGTCAAACTGTTCTGACTTGGTGGTTCCGACAGTATCATTGAAATAAATCTTCATAAAACTCAGCTTTAAAGATGGGTTACCTCACTGGAAGATTCTGTCTTTGTCTCATGAGCCAGATTCAACCTTCAGGCCACGTGAAGGTTGAAAACGTGAAGTGAACAAGGTTTTTCCGAAGGATGAGCTGACCTCTGTTATGGTTCATGGCCGAATAAAAACGCACGTTTCCTAAGTAGTTACACACGCGAAGCAACGAGTTAATTCACTTTCTTGTTTAGCCTAGACGCCTCCCGTTTGCACTCACTTAAAACTGTGTTTGATACGATCTCGCTCACGGGCGAGCTTGTCCACTTCCAGAGTTTGTTTCTCCAAGTCCTCTCGCAGGCGCGCTGCGTGTTCGCTCACTCGCTGACGTTCGTTCTCCAAATCCTCCGATCGGCGAACCAGTGCTTGAAGTTGATCACGAAGTGCCTGGGTGCGGAATCTCAGCCGGTGAACCTGAGAGAAGTTATTGGGATTGAAATAAAGTAGGGTATCCTGTAAAATCCAGATACGTGTATTCCGCAAAAGTTGAGTAAAGTTTAACTAAACCCTCCACATCGTTCACGCCTACCCTTCACTGTGACAAATACTAATCTGTAGACTTTAATTCTGGTTGGTTTACACTAAACAACTGGTAACCCATCGGTCAGACAATCAATAAATTTATAATCATTTGATGATTCCCAATAAGGGAGAAAAGCCATGTGACTGAGATTTCCGAGACCCATACATATCTTTCCAAATTGCACAATATTCTTCGACAAATACACCCATTGGCACACCACTTTCGTTTTCATGGAAGACTCACCTGGAACCCAGCTAGATCACTCGTTTATGATGTTCTTGTTCAACTGGATATGCTGCACCAGAGTGCCTCATGTTTCAGTTGGTATAATATTCGAGATATCACAATACACAGTATAGACGTAACCTGATGAGCCCCAACAAGGGCGAAACCGGTCGTGGGTTGTTGAAGAGTTTTCAGCAACCTTGTGAGTAGTGTGTTACACCTATACGTTATTCTTATTTCGACAAACCCCGTCCAACACTTAATTCCCAAACACATGGGCAGATTATTCAGCGTAATCGTTTCGAGCTAGTGAAAGACGCTAATCCAAAGGTCTAATGTAGAAAAAACTCGCTGGACTACTTGGCATTATCACGAACTAGCTCTTAAAGCCTCTGATGTAAGCCACACTGGCTGAGTCCCTGATTGGGTGTGTGTATTGATAGCAAAGTTCCGAAATGGCTAAGATAACCTGGTGAGCATACCTTCCATCCAACAATATGTTTAACAACTTAGTCAGAGGAAGAGCACTGGTAGGTGTATGCTGGCTTCTAAGCGAAAAGCAATTAAAAACATACTCTGTGTTAGTAGAGGGGCTACAATGAGTAGCATGTTAAGCGTTGGGTTGTAAATTAAAGTGGCTGCTCCTGCTGCCACTGACGCTGGCCACGATAATGGTGACGATGAAGCGGAACTGGACAAGCGCTGCGAATACATCTGGTGGACAAATCAACCAATCGATGCCGCTTAATTTGTCGATAGGGTAAAGAGAGATTTCGTCCTGTAAGGAAAGACAATCTTCACGGAAGCAGCACGAAGCACAGAACAGTCGTTTCATCCTTAATGGGAATCATCAATAGTGTGCATGGCACGAAACTCTTGGAAGTCTCGAACCCGCGGCCTCCCAGCTAGTAGTTTGAATCTTTATTTGAAATCTCCGCTAAAAGGTTCCCATTCTTCTCACACTACAAACAACCTTGAAGTAGCTCAGGGGAGGAATAAAATCCACTCGATGAGTTAAACTCCATCTCAGAAGTCGCCAATTGAGGAGCCGGTCGACACCTGACCACGTGATTCTATAACTCAAAGAATGAGTGGCGCTAAATCCTGTCTGAGTTCATCACACTACTGATCTACCGCTCGCGGCCGAACTACTAGCCGGAAGGTTGCAGGTTCGAGACCCTCTGGAGTGTTGTGAGAGGCGATTGCTGATGATGGAACAACTACTTAGCTTCCTACTCAATCAAGATTTCACGAAATTGTAAAGTTAAAACAAAGGATCGAAAAGATCGGTTGACCACATCTTGGTATTTTGATTCGATTCAAAATGCCCAGGTTTTCGAACAAGAAACGGTCTGTTTGATTGCTTGAATCCATGTGACTTTGATTCTGTCAAAAGCTGTCACTGAAACCGTCCAACTACTTCGTCACTTTGTCCGTGAATCGTAGAGTTTGTTCCCACAAATGTTGACAATGATGACATACAAACGCCGTCATTTCCACACAAATGGATAGAATTGATGTTGTCCTTCAACGATACAAAACCCAATGACTGAACAAAGTTGCGTTTGGAAGGCTCAGCTGACGATTGAGAACTTAGGTCAAGGTAACCGGGGGAAGCGACTTGTTCGACAGCTCGGCCGGGTACGTCAAGTACATCAGGTGTGGTGTGAGCTGTCCAAACTTCATTCAGTCACGAACAATTTGTGCTATTGCACATCAAGCCATTTCCTATCTTCCACTAATGGAGTGAAACTCTAAGCAAAGGTTTTTCCAGTATTCACAAAACTTTATTGGTCTCATCACCTTGGCTGTCGCTGCCGGTCATATTTTTTTCTACTGGTAGGTACTATACTCTGTGCCAAGAGTAAAATGACCTTTCCTACTTGTGGGTGAACCAGGTGTAATTGTCGTTCTCTCCCGTACTATGCTGAGCTAACTTGATCAGCGCTAATGCCCATTGATTACAGCAACAGCTATCCACCGTATGGCTGCGAGCGAAACGAGCAGTTTGTTCACCGCCGGTCATTCAGACACCGGTTAAGCGATGCTCGTTACACTTGTATAAACCAGCCTAGTCTGACGTGAACGTGCTTAGGCGTGGGTGATCACCAGCGCGGGCTTGAGAGTGTAAACCGGAAAACGGACGTTGATATACGGGTGTCATGGTAACTCAATCGCCTGTGAGTCATGCTTGCATGCGACTAGGGCGAAAAGCACACCTACGGAGAAACGCTAACAGACCCCTCACCCCACTTGTGACCCACCATTCCAACGACTGATCACTTGTGCGTGAACGAGGTTCGGATCTGCCTTGGATAGACGGCATTTCGCGTAGAGGCTGATGAATTGACGTTGACTATCAGTGCTTTTGGTTTTTACCCTCGCCTGCAAACAGACGTACAGTGGTGGTGAAGTTGATGGATGGACACACTCGTTCCTCATCCTACAAACCTTAATGATGGACAGCACCACCACCAGCAGCAGGTCGT
The DNA here is from genome assembly GCA_004794785.1 of Opisthorchis felineus. Classification (NCBI taxonomy): domain Eukaryota; kingdom Metazoa; phylum Platyhelminthes; class Trematoda; order Opisthorchiida; family Opisthorchiidae; genus Opisthorchis; species Opisthorchis felineus. The sequence continues at coordinate 636,688 of SJOL01009179.1, read as the reverse complement.
CTGGTAAGCTTTGGCAACTAGCTTTCTGCTTTCGCTAATTGATTTGAGTCTGTCGTCCTGGAAAAAAACTTGTCTGCTGAACGATGTGGGCGCAAGTCGGTGTCAATCAGCGCGACATTCAGGAACGAATCTACAGAGCACAACCACTTGTCTCTTTGAAAGAGCAGCGACGACGTCACAAGTGCTACGCCGTAAAAAGTTTGTTGAGTAAACTACACAATCCAGAAGGGCCGTACTTTTAAAATGGCATAGCATGTCCTTTTGCTGGTAGGTATATGGCAAAATGAACAATCTCGCTGGCTGTCTGTGTTTACCTACAGCAGTTTGAATGGTACTTCTATCATAACGAAGTAATTTACGGTCCGCCATCCTACCTCATCCTGTCTACAGAGCTCGAGATGGTTCAGTAGTTAAAGCCCGATTTTACTGACCGGAAGGTTCGTGGTTCGACCCCAACCTCTGCATCTCGACTGCTCCTGCTCAGGCTTGAGCAACCTGGCAGTATCTCCCTCCTCGTGCTACATTCGGGTGGTACAGCAGCTTAGCACCGGAAGGGTGCTACAGCTGAACGATCCTACCTCACCGTGACGACTCCAGAATGAGTCATCACGTGGTGCGTTAGGTCCGCAAATAGTCTGATGAGCCAAGTAAAACTAGGCTTTTTGCTCAATGTTTCGAAATTTCCTGCTTTTGCCATTTGAGTGCCATGGAAAACGGAATTACGAGCCAACCGGGGTCATGGTGATGGATTCATGTACCGATCGACGGAAACAATTCGATTACTTTGGATAGAGTTATCCACACCGTTTGCTAGCATTTGCGCATCAGCGGTTTAACCACATTCAGGGACGTGACGACAAGTCGCGTGGCTGCAATCAAAATTTGGTTATCTTTAAATTGAAAACAACCTGCGAACCGAACAGCCTGGTTGGGTAACTTTCGAGATTACTAGTATTTGATTAGAGGACACAAGGCCTGCCGACCCATTTCCACTTTGAGTTTGGCCAGACTGTCTGAGCACGACACTGTTCCCACAGAATGCATGAGGGCCTTGCTACGAGATAGCGAGATAGATGACCAACTGGCAGTAAGCCGATCGTAAGCCAGCTGAGAACGCACCAGTTGATCGCAAGCCAGTTTATAGTCAGAAAAATTTGTTGCGGACCCACTTAGTCCACTGTTACTAAGGTACTTGTAGGGAGTTTAGGTGCTCACAAGCGGAAGTATCAATCACTTCCACGGGGTTTTCATGCTTACAGAATCTAACCAAGAAAGCAGGTGATCACAGCAATACCGGCTCACTCTGGACACTGTCAAACAGCCATGACCCGAAATTGTTTGCGTTGATACCGGTTCTCTGCGGATGTTGACTTTGTAAGCAAAAACAGAATGGTATGAATGTTTGTTGAAAATCCCGGACTAACCACGAACTAACCTTTTATCCGTTTGACTGACAGTATGCTGTTTCAGTACAGTAAGGTAAAGTGACTCAGCCAGGTAGAAGCATGTTAGGAATGGACGGTGTCAAATAGAACAACGCTTGAATAAAAAGCACACTGTCTGATATCAGCAAACTGCACAAAACCTTTAAACTTGGAGCTCAGTTTTCCGTTTGTCCGCTTCTTGCCGGTTTCGGGTTTGTGGGTACGGTAGCGGTGGCATGGGTATGTGGTTTGCGTGGAATGTTTTCTTACGAATACGTTACCTTATCGATAGTAATACCCTATGTAAGGATGGAATCCCACTCTTAACACTTAGGAACGGCGAAATTTACCACCCCAGTAAGACTGAACGTGGTTGCTTCTGATATGGAAAACCTTGTGGAGATAAATTGAAGACTTTGGGCGAGAATTATGTGGCGTTTCACATCGCTGAACAGTTCTCAGAGAGCGTGTCAAAGAATCGTCACAAATGTGCAACTGTTTGAGGTCACATTTGTTGAAAGTTGGCCGGCCCAAAATAATTTCCCAATTTCTACGAGTCTTTATTCTACGTTCACGGACTTGTCAGGTAAAACGCTGTTGCTGAATGTTCTCAATCGATAAAATGCGAGGAATTTGACAACACTAGGCTTTTATCACGGATATTTGAATGCAGTAGGTAAGCTTTCATAGGACCGTTAGGCGTTAAGTGTTGGGTGATTCGTGATCATGGTCATGGTAGATCCCTTACAGCCTTCTCGGTCTCTGTGGTTTTCATGGAGCTTTCTAAGAAAAAAGTATAAGCTTACCGAAAATGTCAAGAATAGTGAAGTGTGCAAACCCAGTGCCTCACCCACACTGCAAATTACCACCTGCCTAAAAGTTCTCACCGTTTATGTGCAGACTGCAATCCACAGTTATCCAGCTGTTCTGCGAGTATCACGAATAGTAAACTGGCGTTTCGAGAAAAATCATAGTAAACTCATATTCTTTATACTGTTATGCCATTGTCTGCTTCAGTAAAATGGACTTCTCTTCACCTAGTAGGATGCGACTAGTAAGGGGATAACGTGACAGCCTGCGCGTTGCATGGAACAGTTTTTTGCTCAAGCAAACTATGAATTTGGCAGTCCCAGGTGCCGACTTAGAACTGGATACAGTTACTGTTCACGTGTTTGTTGTGCGACGGACAGCCTAGGGATAGAACGCACCTGACCCCACAGGGTGACAGCGATAATCTACAGGTATAAAACCTTGCCACCGGGCTGAACAAGGATGACTACAACCGACTGATCTCGGTTGTGTGCACTGAATTCTGACCAAAGCTTTATAGCCTGACCGGTATACAAAAACCTAGTTACCAACTGGTCGCAGATGCATATGGCCTTTTACCTCGCTAAATTTCAGTGACTGCTTGCATTTAGGCTTCGAATTAAACCAACTCCAACTGTAATACTTTAAAAGGGCTTACGATGCCCCTTCACAGTTTGACACGTCCGACGTAATATTTCCAAGTTGTTGGCTAAAGCTGACCGTAAGCGTTAGACAAACTGTGAACCCGGGTAGTTAACATCCTAGATGAAAACAAATTTCACAGACCAAGCTATGACTAACTCATCCACCCAGTGGTGGTGTGCTCGATTTCCAAACCATAAACTGCTCCAAGAAGAAACTGGCCTCGACGGCTTTGTTTACGATGCAACGAATTGTTTGCAGGTCGTTTCACTTTCATGACTAAGTCTTACTGTGTCCAACTTTATGTGTGACCCTTATTGAAATGTGCAGTTGGGCGGCACGAAAAATCACTCAGTAAACAAGAGTGGAACAGCAGTTCAAATCAAGTGACGTGGCAAACGCTGGCGTCACAGCGTCGCGGGATACGATTCATGGAGTGCTTTAAGTAGATACAACTTTTAAAAATTCCCTAAGGACGTACAACCCATCTTCAGCGCAAAGTCAGTTTGCAATTTTCAGCGAAATCCATCACAAGTGATGTTGCTTTATCAGACCCTCTCATGGAAGGATGCGGATGGAAGGTTTCCCTTATGTGCAGAGATATGTAAGGCCACGTGTTGTAATATCACTTTCCAGGCTTGTAACCGCTGCAACAGAAACTGATCCACAGTTAAGAACCATCGGATTTGTGAGTGAAAAACACCATAAATGAAATCAGTCTATGTTAAAATAACGAGAAGCACCACACCGCTGTTTCATCCCTGTCGGAATCAGTATCAGTTTGTATCGCGCAAATTTCTATGCAGATTTGAACCCGCAGTCTTTCATTGGGTAGCTGGATGTGACCAATCAGCAGTGATTAAACTACACCAAGATCAAATATGGATCCACTCATCCTATACTCATGCACCGAAAATCACGTGATCCGGTGCTGACTGGCTCCTCGAGTGATGACTTCTCAGCTGAAAGGCCCACGTCACTTGTGAGTTTTTCCCGTCTTGGTCTTACCGGCCGAGTGATAGTCATGGCGAGCTCAACCAGTTAGAATGTTTGCGCGTAAATTGGGAAGCAAGCCAACGCCAGATCACATGAAGTGAGCTGTATGCCGTTGTTGATTTTCAACACGCATAGTAAAGCTATGCTGTACTTTCTGTCATAGCCTGACCCCAGAATAAACGTTTTATTGAGTTGAATACGCTCAACTCTAGGGACAGCAATCCACTAAAAAAGGAGATCACTCCAGTCATAGGTATGAACGTGCGTCATTATCAAAGCCCGAATCCATGACCAGAAAAACCGTTGGTGGATAGACAGGCCACCGAACTGACCAGGTTCTATGTAGAAAGGGCAAACACCTATTCTGTGATTCGGAAGGAGAGAGCGGGGTGAAATTCGGAATTGGAAAGCGGGAAGCTTGCAGTGAATACCTCTGGGTAGAAGGAGCGGTCTTGATGTTATCCACTAAACTGACCGCCAAGTTCCCATAATCACCATTTTCCGCTAAATTTCCTCGAATGACAACGCTCACTGGCTCGAAAACGCGCTCTGTTTTGTTCTGTTAGGTGGCCTCTACCTTGAGTTGTATTCGCCTATTTCAATGGTGCCAGTTCCCGGACTACAACGAAGCTCAGTCCTCGGCTTTTAGTGAGAATAAATGTTTGTGGCATGTTCTTCACATCCAACGATCTGCTTGATAACTTACGTGAGCAGCTCTTCGGTTCAAAGCCATCTGGACAGCAGATACGGTAGACTCAGCCAAATGCAAGCTGGAGCCTGCCTTGTACTTTGACTGAGCAAGACGCCTTAGTTGAGCGATATCTCCTTGTGTGATACCATAAAGTTTATAAGCCTGCTGATCAGATTCAACGTCCTCACGAAAATCAACCGTACGTGTGGGAGAACTGGATCTTGGTCTGGTTTTTTCATCCTCCGATTTCGCAGTCTTGTGATCCGAGGATCGGGTGGAATCGCGACCAAGTGACCAATCCGGATGTTGCAGGACCAGTGATGGCTCCTCCACCTCATCCGAATCCGCCACGACAGAGTCCGTAATGACCAACTGGAAAAGGATGGAGAAAATCCCACCAGTTGAGTGGAACAAGCTCGTTTCCGATAGCACTGATAGAGATCGAAAACAGCCCAAAAACAATGCAGTCATGTTTAAACTTACTTGAACTAGAAGTGAGAGATTTAGAGAGCTCTGGTAGCAAAAGTTACTGATTTGCAATGCATTTAGAGAAAGTCTCTGGAAAATGCGGTAGCCAGTCACCAAAGAAATGTATTGCAGAAAGACTTTGACCTGCTCGTAAAAATGCAGTCACACTGTTCCCATCATTCTTGAATAAAAGCAGTCCCGAACTCGGGAAACATTCACGAAAACAGGTAGTTAAAGAAGGGAGAAGCAGGACAAATTACATACCTCCTCCGGTCCCAAAAATAAACTTAGAGGATTTCGGGACCGAGGTGGCATTCCTTGTGGTTATCTATAAACACAGTGACTCCAACCTTTATTCGCTGATCTACTCCGCATTCTGTTGCAAAAAAACAAGCAAAACCATGTAGTCTGAAACAAAGAATTCGACCATCCGATTAGAGGATTTTTGGGTGGATGAAGTTGCACTGTTCAGATTTCATTCTGGTGGTTAATTACTCCTCCTCCCGGTCCCTCAAACGTTCTGAATGTCCACGCGTTTCCTCAACAGGTGCTTGCTAACGTAGGCGTACAAATGCGCACAAATGTGCCGTCAGCCTAGGAACTCCGTTGGTTTGTCGGGATTTCAATACAATACAATCGTTATTTTCAAAATGCCAAACTTCGCTAGGATCTTGCGAGTATTTTCTAACCTGATAGAACCGATAACTTGTAAAGTCGCTCAACACAAGCAGTTGCATAATTGCATCTTGTGCGCTGCGAAATTGTGCGGCCACAACACTCACCAAGATCGGCACTACTTTATCAATAGTCTTCGTCACCAAGTAGGACTACCAAGAAGAACCAGCTGGCGTGACACCAAGAAATTCTTGGGTTTACAAATCTCCTTCATGGGTTTCATACGGTGGTCTCAAGTGTTAATGTGAACTTGGGGACCAACCAACCTGGAGCACTGAACAGTTCGAACACATACGATCAATATGAAACAGAATTCGCATCGCCCTCCTATGAACAGTTCTCCTCTCGTCCTGACACAAATTCACTCGTTAATCCATACCAAAACACTACCCGGACATCGTTCCTATTTGACCTCTTAGCTGTGCGTGTCCTTGGTCTTGCTGAGGTATGAACCTAAATAACTAATATTCAAGGCCAGTTTGCAACTAGCTCGAGAGTTGTGGAGCCCCCTAAATCTAATGAAGATTGTCCGGCGGTTGTCCAGCGTCTGTGGCCTCACCGGGCTGGGAAGTTGAGACATAAGATAGTTACTGGGTAGACCAATCATATCTCTCAACTACGAACACGCTCACCCACTTGCGAGTCTTTGAGATTCCATAGCAAGTTGCCTGGCTGTCTATCGGTTACAACTGCACTTCATCTGGACATGTAATCCGCTTCGCTTCGGATTACAGCGGCGGATTCCTTGTATGTCTTGAGTATAGTGATGTTCTTTAGCTCCTGTGAAGGTTTTGTATGTTCTTTCGATAAAACAGTTTTCGTGTGTCGGATAGGAGGATAAACGATTACTGAGATCAATCAGCGTCGCTTTAAACCAGTCTTCGTTCCCAAAAGGCTTGGGCTGAAGTTTCCTCAGATGGCCGAATATGTGTTCGAATTCTGCTTCTACGTCGGAGTGGTCAATTTTTTGGTCGAAATTTTAACGCCAAACCCTGAATGATGGTGCATCCATTTGAAGGTCAACATCCAAAAAAGTTTCCTCAGGCTTCCTCCAGTCTCACGGAAGGTTACTCATGAGTTCAGCATTTCCCAGAGTTTTGCGAAATTCCTCACACCACCATACGAGTGTGTGGCTTACAATAATCTGGCAATATTACGGCACGCAATCGATAGGTTGCTTCGACGTAGCATAAAATGACCCCGTGTCAGCCATTCGAATAAGTTTGGCTCTGAAGGCAGGCAGACACAGGCGTTCAAGGTTCCCTAGAACGAGAATTGCACCTCAGATACACCCGCAAATGAAACTGAATTGCCCAAAGGTATAGTGCAGCCAAATAATTATCCTGACCACTTCACCGGTAAGCACCTCGCTCCGAGTGATAAACCGAACGTCCTCCATGGTACCAAAAAAGAACACTTTTCCTTGAAGTGATGATCACACCTGTAGCCTACTTAAACGGAAACTAAACTTCTCCCTTTACGGGACTTTCAATGCAGCTCAGTTGTGTGCGACAACACACACACCGGCCACGCCAACAGCACCAGTCAAAATACCGACTTCCGCTTTATTTACGACTCATTGTATTCATCAGTTCACTTGCAGTTCCATTGATAAGTATATCAATGGAACTGACAGGAGGCTCGAGAGGTAAGCAGAGTTGCAAGTACTCAGAAAACTCCGTACCACGTCAATTGACCCTAACCCAAAACTTATAGATTCTAGGGTCAAGTCATCGATCGCCAGGCATTTAATTGACACAGGACACAGAACTGAACTCAGCTCATTGTTCCAGGTCTTAACATGAAACTGGTGGCTACAGAGCTCACCTTGGTTAATCATTTTAAAGCTGTCCTCCGTTCTCGAAGAGATCTGGGGTTCACTCTGAAATTGCCTTGGTTTTACTGATAGGTTACGTTATTTCAGACGTGTACAAATGCTGTAAGCTGTATTGTATTATGTATCTTACGCTGTTTTACACGTTTTGCGGTGAAATTCATCCTGCAGCCTTGTTGTTCTCACTGCCAGTGCTTTCAAGTGTGAATTGTTCGTGCGATCAATATACACTCAATGAGTAGTATGTGTATGTATGAATTGGGGATAATCAGGGACTCCAAAGTGCATTGGGGATTTTTTTGAGGTTCCACCCGTGTGAACCATGAATGCGATTTCAGGATGCCAACTTCCTTTACTTCAGAATGATTCACGGAGTTTCAGAGATCCTTGAGAATGCGTGAAGTGGGAATCACGTATTCAGGAAGATAGGGGTTGGCCGCGGAACCATTGAACTAGGTGTATCAACCTTCGACTGAACAACTTTCTACATAGACGCAATATACTACTCATTAAGTTGCTGAAAACTCTTCGACAGCCAACGACCAGTTTCGTCCTTCTTGGGTCTTATCAGGTAGGTGCAGTCCTCGAGTTTCCGTCAACCTTATGTTCTACCTTACCCCAGATTACACGAAATTATTGAAATACGCTCATTTGCATACCAATTTGGTTTTGACGGGAGACTCACCTGGAGCCCAGCTGAATCTCTCGTTTATGATGTTTTCTTCTAGATTTTCTAGGCTCTCGTTCAACTTAGAACAGTCAAGTTATCCGCACGCATGTTCACTGAATTCACGGCTAAGTTCACTTTGGTGTGCACGAAAATTCCGAAAGATGATGTTGCGTGCTGAAAGGCGTTAGTGAACTCCTGAGGTTCAGTCAAACTCTGTGGTGCTGAAGCAGTAAGTAGTACTCCAAAGTCATACCTGTAGGTTGTCGATTGTAATGGTCACTCAGAAATAAGTTGCACCATCAACTTGTATAGAATACTTGTTCATTTGACCAAACTGGGGGAAAGCTCGCGTGATCTCTCAGTGCTGAGATCGCAGAGCTGCCAGAATTAGCCGTGTTACAACAAAATCCGATCGAAGAAAAGTCTGATTAACACAGTTCCCAGGTAATCCCTCCAAGTAAGCAGCCAGAAAAATTAGGGATATGACGCGGACTGTGTCCAGCAATTCATAATGGAGGTTACTACAGTGTAGTAGGCGTAAGCAAAGAAACAGGGGGCTCATTTTACGGAACGGGTCCCTCAGGTTGTCTTTGGGGATTAGAAATTTGTTCGAAGTATACAGGCGTCAGAAAGCTCTAGAAGTATAACCCTATATTAGCAGAAGAATGAGGCGGAAGAAATGATATCCGGTGATGATGGCGGGTGTTACCTGGTCGGTTCAGGTAGCTGCTTCTGCCAAGATTTCGTAACTCCAAAGTAAACATAATGTGGGGTGTTTTATTATTTGAAATTACAATTCTCAGATGGAGGAGCATGATTTAATTGAATCAGCGATTATCTATCGGCTATTTTCTTCAATGAAGCGCAGGTGAGAGAATCAGTATTCCGACATGGCAGTGCATATCTCCTAACGAGATCACTGTTCCTCTCCAAAATATTCGGTGGTGCCACCATGCTACACATAGGTAGGAACGTGTACCAATTAGGACAGATTTGGCGCCTGCTGGTAAGGTCCGTATGCGGTTGGAAATGCTCTTCGATATTGTAAAAATGAAATGGAATGAGGGTTCGCATCCCTATGATAAGATCCAAGATACGAATATCTGCGTAAGCAATAAAAAATATACGAAAGTGCTAGTATTGAGTGTTGAATGACAAATAACATTTCATACCTTGAAGTGTGGTGAGCACTGGCCTGATATCAGACTGGCTTCAAAAGTGTTTCGCACCCCTTTAGTATACCTTAGCAGTTCTCTGAGTACCTAATCAAAACAAAAGCTGCTTTGAATAAGGACCATTAGGAACCCGAATTTTCTACCCTGAAGCGAGGCACAGAAGGGAAAAACGAGTGGCCTTACTGACATTTCCTGACACGACATGCGCATATGTTTGTTTGCGGAAGTGAGGGGCCAAAGAAAAAACATGAGCCAATCAGAATGTGGCAGAGCCAGTAATCAATTGAATGGATTAAATGGCGACGTGAGTAGAACTCTATGACTCAGAGACACGACCGCTGAGATAATGAGCTGAAAGCCAGAAAGTCATTTCGGCGCAACTGGACAGTTTAGGGTAGTGCATCATTTGGAAACAGTTCATCGGACTACGTTGAATAAAGTGTAATGTGGCCCACGGGATATATGACTTCACAGCCAGGCTGGTTGCAATCTGATTTACTTTAGAGGGTATGTGCAAGCTTTGGCAATTTGTGAATGCATGATAATCGGAGGTTTGTAGTAAGCTAGGATGAAAAACAAATAGGCGATCAGATTTCAATTACCTGTGCAATTTGACTCAAAGCCTGATGCATCACATGAGTGTGCTCAATCAAGAGTTTTGTGGCTCGTAAATGATCCTCTCCATCTTCACTGATCGTGGTTGTATCGTGCTCTTCATCGCCAGACGTTTCCGACTCCGGGCGACCACGCTTACCTTTTTTGGTGAACTTCTTTCCCAGGCTGATCCCCGAACGCAGCTGACTCAGTGTGTTCAAGATACGATCGCGATCAGCAAGCTACGCGAGAATGGAAGAAAATTTTTTGGGAATCTTTTAGTAACCTGTCTTGAATTCTGTGAATGAAACTTATTACTGATTTTCTTTTGGGCCTCAACTTTGTGCATAAAACTTCTTGCCGGCGTCGGCACCAAAGTATCGGGCGTAATCGATTTGTCATTATTGTCCTCAGATTAGTCACTTACATTTGCCCGATACTGTTTTGGATCAAATGCATCGATCTGTGTGAAATACTTCAACGTGAGAACAAAAACAATGTATGAATTACTGTGAGCAGACAGTGGCGACGACATCCAACGCAACTAAAGTATAGGTTTGACAAATGCTTCCCAAGTGCACTGAACGTCACTTGGCCTGACCCTGACCGGTTGTAACGTTCATCAGCTAAGTGATGTGACACGGTAGATTGAAGAGGTTTCAAGATGATAACAAAAACTACCTGCGTTGTGAGGCGTTCCTTAGCGGAAGCTAATTCGGTCAGCTTGTTCTCAGTCTCCGCCAACCGCGCCTGGCTGCGCGCCAGGGATTCCGTCAGACTGCGCACACGATCGGCAGCCTCAGCCTCAAGGACACTGGCATGTCTCGTTTCCCGCCGAATATTAGCCTGTGACTCAGCCTCAGCCGTCCGTAGATTGGCCTCGAGGTTGCCACAAACAGATTGCAAATTTTGCACATGTCGTGACAGCTCGGTTCGAGCCTGTTGCGTAGGTGCGGGAGATGCAGAGGAAAGAACAAGACGTGTTGGTTTCAAAGTACGCGATCTGGATTATACTGACAAGCAGGATGTGGGTAATTACAAATAGTAAAACCTGTAAACTGATCAGATGAAATAAGCCATAGTCGTAAATAATACTTGTATTACCTAATATCCCAGAGTAACTCAAAGTTGTGCTAAATCAATGAAATCCAATTTAGCGACCAGCTTAAGCAGTGTATGAAATCCCCACATATATCAGTCAGTCGTGCGTCGAAAGAACACCAGAGATGAACGAGAATGGCTAAGTGCGAAAACTTCGATGTCATTTCTCATATCGTCTCTTCTATCCTTTGGAATTGGACTACCACCAGAAAAAATTTGAAGTGAACCGATTGGTGGGGTGTGTTGCTATTAGGAGGCATAATGTGGAGAAGTTCAGGGCTACCTTGTCTTGTTCAGCTCACACATTCATCCTGACAGTGCAAACTTGCGAAATTGACATTATAAATTTCATTTCTTTCAGAAATCACCAGTATGGCTGTTCTTGGCCCCTTATCGGATGACCGACACGACCGACATGTGATAGTCAAAAAACTTTCTATGCAATACATTACAAGTTTATGGCGTTTTTTTCGGCTCCTCACATGGTCACCAAGCGCGTGGTCTTCCATGAAGCTTTCATCAACAGTGGCGGGTGCTGTAACTACGCAACAGAGCATCAAACAATAAAATCGATTCCGGTCTATCAGTTTGGCACCGAGTTATCGAAAAAAATGCAGCCGAGAAAGACAAAAGCATAAATCAGAGACGTCATGATAAAGACTTCCCACCTGAGTCAAATCGCGTTCAGTTTCCTGCCGCAAATCGCCAAACTGACGTCGTAGACCAACTACGGCCCGCCACAGTGCCAGCAGACGACTGTGTTCGGCGGCAAAATAATCATTGAAAGCGTTCTCTTCTTCCCGCCACTCAGCTTCGCGCTTGTCTAGCTGTTGGGCAGCATGTCGCCAGGCCAACGTCAGTCGAGCTACATCTTGGCTGAGGCCTTCGTTAGCATGAATGGCTTGATCCAGTTGTTCGCGCAACATCTCATTTGTTCGTGTCAGTTCAGCGTTCCTTGAGAGGTGAGAATCATTTCTTACTCGATTATGATCGGAGATTGTACAATAAAACCGAATAGTTAACATACAGTGCATAGACCAATAAGTGAACCATTACCGACACGCGACCCATTAGCTGTTTCGCCTCTCAACGAATGAAAACAAGGGAGCTAATTGACCGATTACATCATACCTTGAAAAGATCAGTTAGTTGTCTCAACCCATGAGCCGTGCAGTTTTTTGTGTCTGAACTGCGCTGTAGAGCCAAAATGTGTGTGCCGATGAAAGTTATTGTTTCCGTTTTCTTATGAGACGTATATAAAGTTACGGAGATCTTTCCCGATCGCAGGTGTTCCTTGTTGGGGATTGCCTATATTAACTGCTTGCTCCTTTTTCCTTTCAAGACCAACGAAACACGAAAATATCTGTTGCCAGATCACTTGCATGCACTTAGATGCCTTGCTTAAAAACCGATTCTAATTGAAGTGTGAAAAACTGTTGGGGCATTTTCACTCCACTTGATCGTTTAGTTATGTGCCCGCAATCAGTCTCTCAATGGGAGCTTAGAATTGTCCTGCAGCTTCTCCAGCGTTGTGCACACATCAGTACGTTTGCAAAATGTCGACGGTGCAACTGACAAATAAAGCACTTTCAAATGCCGGAAGGAATAGATTTTATCCCGTTGGAGACAATGGCCGTGGACCACTAACATCAGAATGGACAGAATTCAAGTCAGTCTGGTTACTTTCCATTTGACCCGCAAAATTCACAACAGTGCCCCCTCAGGTTGATGTCAATGAGCACCCGATTCCATCGTGAGAATACTCGGCAGAAAACCACAAAACCACTTTACAACTCAACACAAGTTTCCCTAATCGAAAACACGTGTGGAAATATGCAAATTTACTGCGTTTTTTGTGGCATCATCCAGATAAAGGAGAATCGTATGAAATACACAATAAAAAACTTGAGGATAATAAAATGATGACAATCAATAAGTTCCTCAATCAGGATCATTTGTCTTTCACCAAGCCAAGACGTGAAATCTACTCTGGTAGATTGCACATTGTTCATATGTGTGACGCACATGTTCTTCACTGAGTGAGAGCAGAATGAGACATGGAATACCCTTCCCTTAATTTGTAGTGTGGCACGCCCGACTATTTACTGCATTTGTGTCAAGCGTTGTTTCAGATTTCTTTGAAAATAACTGTCCCAATAGTATGACCGGGGAATGCAAAGGTCACTCATTTTGAAACCCTTACGGCCTACCTGTGCACCTAACTCTTCTTGCGGTACACTCATGCGATCGAGGAGGTCATAGAAGACATATTTTCTTAAAATGCCACTGTCCATTGCCTGGAAGCACATCTTGGGCATTCCATCCTCACCAGTATCAACTCAGCGCACTGGTTCCAGGCTTTTGCATTGACAACGGACTATTTGGGCTTGCAGTGGATTAAAGCACAAAATGCAAATGATTTCATGCAGCATAATTTCTTTTCTCGCCTTCAGCGATCGAACTCACGTTCACCACCGCAGTTCGTCCCAGTCAGAACCTTTCAGCTTGACTCTATTTCATTTACTGCCTGGATTGCAATAGGTGTACTGAACTTATTTGCTGTTTCGCCTGCAACTTGGTTGTGAATGGTAATCATTGTTTGGTTTCCTTAAGTTAAAGTGAACGCTCAGCCGTCAACACCATCACGGTACACATTGCAGGCGGGTGGCCGGGCCATAAAACGACGCACTAAGATTCCATCACGAGTTCCCGTCACGTGCACGCGCAAGCGTGCGCAACTACGTCACTGTACCACTGTGGCTGAGGCAGCAGTGATTGGTGCAATCAATTCAAGCCAATCAAAACCGGCCACTTAGACCGAGCGTTGATCCTGACGGCGAGCAAAACCCAACGAAGCGCAGCGTGTAGGGTGTTCGGCCGATCCGGAGAAAAGCTGCAAACAAGCTTGACCCCGAATTTGTTGGTAATTTGTCGGAATATTGGTAGCTCGGGTGAGTCAGTTGGTAATTGATCAGGTGGCTGTTGATCTGTTCGCCGAGCTTGGCAGTTGATTTGCAAACGTTTCGTCACCATTCGAGGAGACATCTTCAG
>SJOL01009179.1:607637-620340 GCA_004794785.1 Opisthorchis felineus | reverse complement strand
TCAATCGATCTTAAACCGTTAAACACATGCTCCATAGTTCTATGCCCCCTATTATGTTACCGCTGGAATGCTTGGCGAATTTCAGGGTGAAATTCTCTGGCCGTTGATCTTTCTTAGACCCTGGTACATGTAAACACATTCCGTGGCTCCAACTGTTGAGAGACAACCCCTCAGTCACACCAGTTTAACCGAACAATATTTCCTCTACACAACACTACACCAACTTTACTCTCATTTGGGACCCTTCGAACGGATTCAACTACCTGCGGAATACAGAGAAAAATGGCTGTCCTAATTCACTTTCTATTGGGTGTTGATATGATATCCAAAGGTGACACATTCCAGTTAATTGGCTGTTTACCGTGTCTAAAGTGGCTATTGTTTGTACAACTTCTTCTATGCTCGGATGCGCTACTCGGCTAAACGTGAATGGTTGGCAGGTGGAACGTTTAGAAAAGGAACCAGTGTCATCTGGCTTGCGGTACAGCTCAAATTCGACGTGAGGAGTCGGGTCATATTTAGAGTAATGATAAAGCCCATTGATCCTATCAACCAAGGTGTCACCTACGTAACGTCAAAACAGCTTTGATGGGTACTGAAATCTGGCTGATGACCTCTGGTGGGAGTCTTCCATAAACCTGGTATATTTGAGATCCCACTGCCATCTCGGTTTAATTGTGAACGTCTGAGACAAATTCATAGTCAGTAAGGCCCATGCATTTCTTCCATCTACGATGACTGTCATTACGGACAGTAAAACAATGGTAGTGCAAAACGGTGCTCGTCATTCAGTCATTGGGAAAAAACACATTTCTGGGGTATGAGAAAAAGGAGATGATTGGGAGATGTTGAAAGAAGTCCCATGTATTCGGGGCAATTGGTCAAGGTCAGGACGCCAATACCTTCGAAGGCCATTGGAATAAATACATCTGGGCATCATGCTGGAACAAGATTACATCAATGGAATCGACCCAATATCCTTTCCGAACAACACCCAACATAAGCAACGCACGAAACGATAGGCAGGTGTTAACTAGGTAGTCCAGCTAAGAAGTGACAGCATGTTCATCACTAGGATCGACCGCGTGTCATAACTGACCGTGTGCAAGAAGCACGCGGACTCCATACCGGAAGGCAAAACGATCCCACAGCGCTCAACTTGAGGGTGAGCACGTTCATTTGACGTTCCCAAGTCATGGACAGCGCTCCACAATTCTTCATTCAGCAAGGATTTAGAGGGTAAACCATGATTTTATCTGGTGGACGGTGACCCGGCATGCATAGTACATTCCCCAACCACCTTAACCTGATAAACCCTATCTGTTGCCTTAGTGAATCTGACTCAGTACCTGATACTCACCTATGGACCGTTTCATTGAGAGACATAGGTGATATTCCGATCGGATAAGCCAAGTCCTATAGTCCTAACGGCGGTTTCGGCGACATTGGTTCTCAACCCCATTTCTGACTACAAAGATAACACAGGTTGGAGGCTGCGGCTCGTGCCCTGGTGATGCGTGCACGGACTTCGTTTAGCACACAGTGTAGCCACAGCTATAGCGGCTTTTGGGACGAGTTTACCTGATAAGAAGCTCAGGCTCTCATTCTAAATTTTCAAGTAGATCCAGGAGAGTGGGAAAGCCTGAAGTGTAAAGCTTTGAACTTTGAAGGTGTAAACGGCATGCTGAAACAGAGAACCACTTCCGATACCAGTGTAACGGCGGTTACTACTGATGAGACACGCGAGTATTATGTGGTTTTCTCGTAACTCCGCCTCGCGTCTAATGGAAGGTGGGGTTTATTACGGAATCTGTGGAACTGCTTTGCAGCGTTCGTTTACAATTGCGTGATAGTTAATGAATATCCACGAAAGTTCAAGAAGACGCGTGAGGACGTTCAGTTTTTAAAATAAGGTGTATTTGATATGTTTGCTTTCCTGTCCAGTAGTTTGTAACCGTTTGGTTGGTGTTTGTTAACAAAGGACTTCGCAGCGAAGGGCTTTCCTCCTTACACCAAGTGTGCAGATTCATGATCGTCGGACAACAGAACAATATCATCCACGTAATCGAGGTGTATCTAACTTTCTTTAGATATGATTTCGATATCCAGATTCGCGGTTCTTTGAACAGCACACACCACGGATTCGAAAGGTTACTTGGAAACAGGAAAAGCTACCACAGTTGGTTGGTTATATACATGGCGGTGCTCAGACACAAGGGGATGATGTGGTCACTGCATCCCTGCCTGGTGCTTCCAGACTTGCGTCTCACGTGATGAATCCAGACATTGCAACATTGCTGAAGCTAGCAGCCGCGTTACAACCTGAGTAAGGCTTATAACCCTACAGTTGGAGCCTTTTCCTATTCCTAAATTAGTGTGTAAATAACCTAGTCAAGGTCAGACGCACGCATTCGCCACCATCTTCTAACAACACTGAGGGAAAATGGTGTCCACCGATCACCCTGAATACACCATATGGATTCAGTGAAATTAGGCTGGAATATGACTTTAAGTGCCAGTATAGCCCAAGAACCTCGGGCTTCCAAATTTCATCCTAATGTTTCAAGTGGTTCATGGCCCTAAATCAGACGTTCGAAACAGTTGGAAGTTTAAGACAAAACCCGGAACCCACCCTTCTGTGAATCTTGTCCATGCTGGCTTCAACCCTGGTTCTTCCTCCAAGTCGCATAGCAGGGGTGCACCAAAAGGATTCCACAACTAGCCACATATTACTACCACATATTACTACACATTACCACATATTACTACCACGGGTGTTATCCTCTTGTCCATTTTGGTTACATGTTTGACCCTGACAAAATACTGGTTTTTTTTGAAATCTTTTAATGAAATCCAACAGCCGTAATCATGTTCGGTGATCACAAGTGTGTTCGTACACCCTTACTCAGTGGAAATCGTCATCTAAGAACTCACTTCGAGCAAATACACAAGAGTGAATGAAATGTGAAGGCAGACATTTTCTAACGGCATCAGTACCTAGACAAGTCCCATGATTGTTTCTCATTTTTCCTTCAATATAAGATAACCATCGTCGGAAAACTCACGCACGGTTACCTCATTATCTGAATAGAAAACTGAGTTTGTGATTTTCGTTTATACATGTCAACGTTTTCTCATTACCGTGGTTTTTCATCTCGATCTTGGTATTTCCAGCTCTTTTTTAAAAGATATTGTAAATCAGTTCAGAAACGTTTGATAAACAGACGGTAGAAACCACAGCTCTCTTTAGAACGACTAGTTCTCGACCGGCGTCACACTATCCAACAGCGTGTTGGAATTTGCGAACGACGTATTTCACAGAACAGCTAACAGTTTCATGCACTGATCCACAAGGGTAGCCAACTTGGGTAGAAGAGGCAATTTTTCCGCCGAAACCCCCACTGCGCATCGATAACAGTTGGGTTCAAAAACACAGCAAAATACATTGAATTTAAAAAATATCCGGCAGTGCATTATTCCTCAGAATAGAGACCCCGCTGAAGAAAGATCCCTTTTATCGAGGGGTCACCACCACGCTCTGTATCAGCCAAAATTGTGTTCTATTTAATCAGGAGACAGGAGATTCCATTCCACACGACCCTGTTTCCATATATTTGAGAAGAGTTGACGCTGTACGTGGACGTGGAAACGCCAACAAAACTCCTCCAAATAAGGTTTCTCTGTTGTAAGTAACTGGTCCCTCAAACATCCGGCAAGCACACTGATTTGAGAAGCTTGGCACATTCTGCATTTTCAACAGCGGTGCTACCCGTAGAGACCACAATCTTGGCGGAGTCAGATGACTTTTCGCCATCAGACGATTTAGTGTGTAATCCCCCCGGTCCTCCAAAGGAGGCCAAAACCCTGATTCTGTGTAGAGTTCTAGTTGGACTGACCAAATGCCAAAAACGTCCGCTGCACACAGGCCACTCAGTGTGGACTGTTCAGTCTTCCATTTGCGGAGGACACTTCACTACCATCCTCTGTAAACTCGTTCCCTAGCAGCAGAAAAGTTTGGCCGCTACCCGACTTGCTGATTGGTCGAAAAAGTTAGGAAGTCTGCAAATTAAGACATTCTTGGTGAAGTTCAACAAATTAGGCTACCGAACCATCCTCACAAATAGAAGTGAATGCTTTAGGTTTGTGTTCCTGACGAGTGATTGGTGGGATAGAATGGGTTAATCGCCAACCTGATCGTCGTATACAGAGTGGACTATAGGTAGACCATTCTGAGTGCCAGTTTTCAAGCCTTCCCACCCATTTACCTGCTGCTAAACTCGTTGTTTGCTGCATCTTGGAAAATGTAATACTACAAACCTCACACAGCCGCAAAGCCCACTTCTTCTGTTGGATAAAGGCAAACAGTTCTGCTCGTATGGGCAAATTTAAGAGAATACATGGCTCCCAGACTCAATGTATCATGGCCATTACAGTTTATCAACTGATGTTTCATTCCTCAAGTGAAGCCAATCTATGCTGAAAAGCCGGGGACCACTGTACAGCTATTTAATCCCTAATGGGAATCCTCAGAAGTGTATATCTCATGAAACTGCAGCGGGTCTAAAATTCGCGACCTAACGGTTAGCAGTTCACACATACGACAATTTATATGGGACTCAGAGGAGGAACCAAACTCACTCAAAGAGTGAAACTTCATCTGAGGAGTCATCGGTCGAGAAGCTAGTCAACACGTGTCCACTTGATGTAGATCCCTTGCTTAGAGGATGAGTTGCATTCTAGCCTTTCTAAGCGCAACTGCGTTTATCAGAATGCTGACCAGCTGCCCGTGACAGAATAGCCAAGTGTTCAAACCACTTTCCGGATGGCCGCGGGTTCGAACTTCCCTGCAATTTCGTGAGATGCGCACTGCTGATGATTCCCAGTAAGGATGAAACAGTTGTACAGTGCTTCCTGGCATTTCAGGATAGCTTACCTTCACTGACAGAACAGAATCTCATTTGAAAATCGTCAACTCTCCTCACACTACCATCAAATCATTTTGCACAGTTAGGCTGCCCCATCAAAATCGTTGTCTTTTGTCGATTTCATGCTGCAGTTCTGAATCAACTTATGCTGAACAAGCTATAGTGACAGCCGATAGGACCGAGTGGAAAAAATACGAACACTCCGGAAGAATAGTCGCTGTGGGGGGTATGGTTTCTCAGCAATGAGGACAAAATTGTCCTATCTGTCATAAGTCGAACTAAGGTAAATTTCCACATAATGGTTACGGTCAAAATTGACTTGGACCGATCAAGGTCAGTCAATCTATCCTGATGGTCTCGTTGAAGCGGCACCCTGGTGGATATTTGAAAGTTCACGTGGGCTATTCACAAAGAAGGTCATTCGAAAGGTGTTGTTCTGTGGTACGCCATTACTGAATGTGTTGGACAAGAGCAATCTGCGGCTTCGGTGGTGGGTTAATATTCTTTCACAATGCAGCAGTCGTAAGACTGAACTGATGTGACCTTTTGACAGCCCACTGATGGCATCGTACTCTCTGTGACCTGTCCGACATCAGTCAGGCTTTATTCAACAACTAATGATTGGAAGTTATTTGCAAATGAATAGTGAGTTAAAGTAAGTTGGGTTGAACAGCATGTCTCATTTTGTCTGCCGTCCGGTACAAAAAATGGTGTTTCTGAGGTGGAATACCTTAATTCAGTCTTCGTGTCTGACGCAGTAACTGTTTCAATAACAGACCTTTGGTTATCAGTCTGTCTGGTAACAGAGGTTGCATAAAGTTCAAACAAGCATTTTGGTGTCAGGGTTCGAATGAAGAAAGGGGACATGGATGTGTGGTGAAATATGAAGACGAAACTGATGTATAGTTTCATAAAAACCATGCAAAAACGTTGACTTGAGATTATGAGTCGAAAAGGGCGCTACATATCTTGACATATGCTAATCAGTGCCGCTAGTCTGGTCTAACTGTAACCTGTTTGGAACCTTACATGATGTGCGATGAGCTTTGTGAATGCTATAGCAATAATGGTAATAAACCAAGCGAGAGACAATCTCAAGCGACAAGCTTTGAAAAGTTGAATCTTCCAATCTGAAGGGGAGCGGTTAAAGCCATGAAAAGCAGATTGGCTTTAGCACAATATACCAACTCCGTTTTTGCTGAAACACTGGTCAGGAAGTGTGTAAAAAAATTTGTTGCCTCGACTCACGTCAACGTTATGTCCGACGATTTAAAAAATTTGACATGCCAGCTTGAGTCCGTTTTACCTAGACTTAATTTATAGTGATATAATCTCACTTTAAGGAGGAATGGAAGCAACAGTAAGTGTTGTTCAGCTAATCCTTCAGACTAGCCTTCAGAATCTCCTTCCAAGGCGACTGTTGTACAGGAATAAAAGGCTTCCAAAAAAAAGAACGTGTCACATGCGTATTCCTCTTTTATGAACATGGTAGAATTTGTGGAGGGGGGCGCCGGACAAGAGTTTGTAGCTGTAGTTATTGAGTGATGTGGCGTCTTGAGGTAATCTTTTGAATATTAACAAACATGCTGGGCCAACGTTTGTCTCTGACGATCACTTCGTTGCAGGTGCAAGATGGCTCAGTGGTTAGCACGCGAATTTACTGGCCGGAAGGTCCGTGGTTCGAACCCGACCTCTGTCTCTCGACTTCCCCTGTCCAGACTTGGGCAACCTAGCAATATCACGGACCTCGTGCTTTCTTTTGGGTGGCATGGCAGCTAGGCACCGAAAGGGTGTTACAGCTGAACGATTTATATTTTAGTTTAACTTCATTACAGCTGCACTTTTAAAAGGTTCGTCTGTTCACTGAGCTTGCTAATTTCATTACACGATTAACATAGAGAAAAAACTCACTGATTGGTGAGTTTGCTTAAGACCAGTTTTATTTGTTATCTGCAATTGGTCACAGATTTTTACACTAATTCTCCAAGAAAAGTATCTTACGAAGACAGTAATCTATTTACAACGATCACCACCGCCATCACCATCGTTCTCGTCATGATCGTCGTCATCAGGAGCAGCAAGTGCTGAGGAGTCGGTTGAATATGGGTCCTCTAGCGGGATGGGATCTATCGACGGAGCAAATGGATTTGAGTTGGACAGAACACAGATGCACACTGCTCATTGTTAACAAACAGCAGTTTATATGGGCGCTTTAGATAACCTAGGGTGCTTCAAATTGCTTTTCACTGTTAGTGAGACCAGGAGTAGACCATCGAACCGACAAAAAGTGGCCATTGTGGAAAGGGAATCACTGTGGAGGAGGTGAACATGCACTTTACAATGAGATTTCACGTGCTCACGACTCCTAATTGGATGGAGCTACACCACAGTAGTACGTTTATTAACAGCGTTGTCCGCCCAAATGTGGTGTGGTGTTGGTTCGGCAACTGTTTTTTTTTCGCCTAACTTCTAGCAATAAAATCTTGTTGCCATGGCTACAGAGGGCAAGGCCTTTTTTGGATTAATTACGTCGGAGTTGAGGAGTGGAAATTCCGACTGATCACACACTTCTGTTACCCACATCCAAATCATCTGTTCTCAAAGTACACTAAGAGTGTTGAGGAATGGTTCTACATATTAACCACAGGCTGGATAATTTAGGCACTGTCTCGCGAGTACCTAATAATCGAAGTTGTGTGAAAAAAAGGACTGAAACATGGCCACAGTTTTGAACCTAATTTTATGTACAGTGGTGGGCAACAGCAAGTGAACTGATCAGCTGGTTTAATTGGGCCAGGTGCTCTTTAATGCACTTGCGTTAAACTCTGACATACGTATGCGGTCAGCTTATACCCCAGAAATCAGTCAGTAGGGCTTCCGTTTGGGTTCTACTTGCGTTTATGGGTCGTTTGTTCTCCAGGGTTGCAATCAGTACAGTCTCTGTCGTCCAGACAAACAGGTTGTCAAGTGAGATTTATGATCAAGTCTGTTTGGAAAAACTTATCTGGAAGGCCTGGTGGCGTTCCGTTATATTGTTATTCTGTATATGCAAGTTGTCAGGCGGGGAATCTCGAAGTGAGTGAGCTGCCTCCTCTGCATCCGGGTTGGTGTGTATGTCCCCCCAAAAAAAATCACTCTGAACGCACCCATGTGAGAACTCTGGTAAATCGGTGCTTAGCCGAACCTCATACGGCAATCGAATTACGATGAATTCGGTATCAAAGAGCGAGTCAAACAACTGAAAGGTTTGAATTTCCACAAGCCCATACCATACTACGCAATCTTGGTTGTGAATATTTTCCGGCGCTTTCTCGAATGGATCGGGCCAACTGACGTGCTTTACAGTACAGTAAGGCTGCTTGTTCAGCTGCTGAGTTACTGACGAACGTCGTCCAAGAATTGTGGTCTGAATACGTCATTATGACTATAAGGTACGAGCAATAGTATAAATTTATTGTGCTAACCAGGGTCACAGAACTAACCAACCACCTTCGAAACGATTGGTTACAGCTTCTCCAAAAAAGATAAGTGGGAGGGCATGAGGGTTTAGAAATCTAAGTAAGAAAACGAAGGTTCCATTCTACGTTGACTTCTAATGAGATCCACCAGATCACGGAACTGGGCTCGAATATCACGGACCAAAAAAGGACTGCCTTTTGAAAACTTTCCTTTTGTACTTTGCCAAATAGTACACACCGGAAGGAAAGATGAAGCGGTTGTCTTTTCATGATATATTCACCTTCATCTAGGTGTGACAGAAGTTCTCACACTCGTCATGACACCAGTGGCGATTGAACGTGGGGCTGAGGAATGTAACAATTTCACAGTCACTCAATGTCACTCAATGTCACCCATCAACCGCACTTTCAAGATCCGGATACCAAACCAATCCATACAGTTTTAGTAAGAGTCATTTGATGAGTCTGACTTTCCTTCTAGTGATAGCGTTTAGTACAGTCGAGGTCATCGGAACGTGTATCGTGAGCTTCCAAGCCTAGTTCGAGACGTATGCTGGGTGTTCAATTACAAACAAGGAAGATATAAACTGGCCCATTGTGACAGAAAGTGGGATAAGTAGAACTGAACCCAGTGTGAGATACACTGAACTAAACAAAACTGCAATAAAAGATGGCGCCAATGTTTGGAACCACAATTTTGGACAAACACCTGCAGTTCGGGCAAGGAAAAGTCTGTGAAATGTTGTAGTTACAGTGAAAGTGGCTTGGTAACAAGGGCCTTAGTCGTAGAACAATCTTCACGTGACATCAGAATAGACCATTTGGACAACAGAAACAGCAGATACAACAACACCGAACACGCATGCGTACTACAGCTTGCTCACCACTTTGTCTGACGTCTCCAACTCGGACTTCAGTTGTTCCACCTCCAACTCTAAGTCAGACACGCGTTTTTTATATTGTAGCACCTGTTCAATCAAGGTAAGTAGTTAGGGAATGAATAGTCTATTCAGTGGAAGCACTGCAAGTAAGCTCAGATAACAAACATGGTTGCCGCTACAATAAAGAGTCGGACACACACACAAAAAAACAATCCGACTGTACTTTTTACCAGGTGTCGAGTAGGTGACGTATACGATGTGCCGGCTAACGAGAGAATTCGGCTAGTTTAAGTAGAGTATCGTACACTAGACAGTAATCAAGCCAGGTCACACCTGGTAGACATGACGATCCAGATTTGTGGCACTCGCTATCACACACCGGCTGCTTGAGTAGGTTTTACCACTGATCAACCTGAATGGTAACGAGCAAAGGGCGTCGGTTACGACCAATAGTGCTTGATGATGATTGTGCCCGGTTTTTGGTGGCCGAACCGTCGGGCAAAATCGTTCAGAACACTTCTATCCTAAAAGTGATCGATGACTAAATTGACTCCGAGCCAACACCAACTTTATTGCCACACTGAGGACAGAGAACACAAAACGGCGTCATCAGGTGGGTGCAGTTTCCCAGTTTCCTTCAGCCACTGTTAGAATATCTCTAGACCAGAGAGCAATTTTCCTATTTGAGTGTCTGCTGTAATAATCTAGATTGACGTTATTAGGCCCAGCTAAGTTGTCGTCGGCAGTCGATAATTAACTTCCAGAATTCGCAATCAACGAGGTATTTTTGGAGGAATACTGAATCGCTCATGTGATCGGTCCAACGAGCGCGAGGAAACTTCCGAATACATGAGCTTTTTTCGGCTCGTTTATTTGCAAAGACTGCGCATAAATACGGTGATATAACACAAGCAGAAGCCTCCTGTTTTAAAATGACGCAAAGTTGAGGCCAAAGATGATACGTTGCCGTTCACGATTGTGTTGAAAAGTTGACGTCCTCTGTCCACGTGACTTTCACACCGCCATAGACGACTTTAGGTAAGCCATAGGGAACAAACGGACGATTTTTCCGATTTCGGTTGAAGGTCTGTTAGAATCCAGCACACCCTTCACTGCTTATGCCTTTTGTTCATTACACGGGCGCAGAGCGGAAAGAGATGAAGCTGGGCAGACTTCGAAAAATGCACTCATTTGCATCCCAATTTGGTTTTCACGAGAGACTCGCCTGAATTCCAAATTAGTCACTCGTTTAGTATATCCATCAACTGAATGTGCTACACAAAAGGTGTTTTGTGTTTCAGTTGGTATGATATTCGAGATATTGAAGTATACGTTCAAGACCACCAAGAAGGGCAAAACCGATCTTTGTCTGTCGAGGAGTCTCTAGTAACCCTATGGGTAATTTCCTCCATAGGTGTAATTCTCCCGCATATGTTTTATAAAATGGATGGGTCTATAAATCCCATCGGTGTCTTCAGAGGAATCTGTGTCGAATTTGAAGCGGAATTTTATTTGCCTGACCGATTTGTGTATGACAGTAGTCGCTTCACAGTTTGGTTTTGGTGGTTTGGTGACTTTGGTAAACCTAGCCTCAGTTATCATTCAACGTTCACCTAATTCACTTCGGAACTTTTATTGGGCTCAGTAAGACTGACCCCCAAAATTACATCACAGAGCAATAGCAACACTTCAAATGTGCCGACTGACGACCTGGAACTTGACAACTGAAGCCGGTCACTGAGAAGCCTTGCTTTATTAATACGGTCAAACTAACGGAAAGCCCCGATCGACAAAGGGAACGCACAGTCGCATTGATTCACGATATTTTTTGGAAGCCAGAAGTTGGAAAATCATGGTCTTACCTTGGTTTGCAGCTTTTGTATGAGCTGAGCCTGTTTCTGTTGTCCATCCTGGTAAGCTGCGAGTTTGCGGCGATAGCTGGCCGCTTCCTCATCAGCCTTGGAACGTTGGTCGGTGCCCATTTGATACTGCGATGATAGGGGGATACTAGAAGAATCGGGTTTGCTTGGACCAGAGTAAGCTCCACCAGCACCAGTCACGTCGCCAAAATCACCGGAATAGATGGCCTCCAGCTGTGATGGCTCCACTCCAGCCAAATGAAAGAAACGATCCAAGCTGATCTCATCCGACGGATTGGTTGTTTGTGTGGATAAACCTTCCTGAAAATAATAATGGGAAGTAATATCTATAATCCAAATCTCAACAGTGCAAAGATCATTGACGGATCAATAACACGGACGACTGTTCTCAATGTGCTATCTGGATTAGATTTTGAGATCTGCTGAAAATTCCCCACAATATTTAACTCAGAACCTAGGTGGTACTTCATTGAGGCTGAATTTTCAGCCCACACCTACCTAGGTAGGTGCTTTCCCAGTATCAGTAATTATGCCTAATTAATTTGTCCAGGTGAAGATTCATCAAATCTCCGAATAAGTGTCAAGTAACAGAGAGTCTTTGACTTGCGAGCTCCTAGAACCAAATCACATCCAGGATCAATTTGAATTCCTTTTCCGTGTACTTTCAGTAAACGACGGAGAACTGAACTTTTGTGGAACTGTATACAATCATCTTCGTATCCAGACCCGCCAAGAAAGGATACTTCTAATTTTCACCACTTCTTCAGTGAGGACACAACTGGTTATCGAAACACATTTGAACTTACTCGTTACATAAAACAGGCAAATGTGGTCTACTCTCATTCCTCTGAAAGGACTGACGGGGAGTGGAGAGGACTCTCGGTGTTAGCAATGCCGCACCACAAACCCGTTCCCAAATTTGCTATAAATAAAACACAATCTAAGTATGCTGTTGCACAGTCTCCAAAAAACGCAAACTGTTCCAAATAAACCATCAGTAAAACTTTCTCCCTTTTCGGCAATCGGATAGTTAGCCGAAAGTCATCCACGGTGCTGGATTCCAGTACGCCTTAAAACCCTTGTATCGAAGTTGTCCAAAACTCTGATTGGATGGATTCTGCCCACAACTTTCACCCTCCATGAGAAAAAAGTTTTATGGCTTTGAATCACCTTGTTTTCAAAGCTACTGCGTAAATTTCAAGAGAAGTTTGCCGAACATCTTCTAACTTTGGTGGTCATGCCCACGTTATGATCACCATCTACCTTGACTTTATAAAATATCATGACAAATCAATAGATCAATTTCCGCCAGAATAGCCAATGAGATTTGTGGGTACACAGTTTGAGTGGAAAATAAATGATTTCAGTACGCCTTTGGGACGAGCAGAAAGTGACTTAAAAACCAAATATAATCGCAGTCATTTTTGGGAAAGCGCCCTCGTAAAAGGATGAAACGAAGCTAAAATGACCGGAAGCAAAGAGGAAACAGTATACCTAAGGATGTTAATGAAAAATCGTTTCCGGAAACCCTGGCGTCTTGAGTGCTCCTGTCTAGGCTT
>SJOL01009179.1:565901-582848 GCA_004794785.1 Opisthorchis felineus | reverse complement strand
GACATCAAGGTGAAAGAGTAAAAAAGAGAGGGCTTGACGTGCTACCCTCAGTGTAAACCACACACATTCCAAGGAAGGACTCAAATGAATTTCTCGTTTATAATATTCATCAACTGAATGTGCTGCACAAAGGCCAGTCCACGTTTCGGTTGACACCGCATTCGAGACATTGCAGTATGTTTTCTTGACATAGCAAGTTACTCATATAGTTAGTAAAAACTCTTCCACATGGAGATGATGACATCTCAGGACTACGCTTATCTGATGAGTTAAAAGAGGAGCGAAACCGATAGTGGAGTGCCGAGGAGTTTTCAGCGACCTCGTGAGTAGTATGTTTTGGTAAAAATTAAACTACACCCCACAGTTCTGCGAGCACGCTGATATCATTTCATACAGATCAGAGTTCATTATAATATTTCATATGTCTACCTGTAATCCCTGCACTACATTTCAGCTAAGGTCGATTAACTTGCCGGAGGAAATCTGAACAACCGACAATGCATCTGTTACCGATCGGAAATAGGCAGCCCATTGATTACGAGATAAGTGGTACAGATCTTTCTGCAAGTATTCACAGTCAAAAGAAAGGTTAGAATTTCTTCCCAAGGCTTTCATGAGTTGTGTGTGCACACAGCTCACTAAGGAATTGAGTCAGTTGCCGGTTGTTGTTGCATGAGTTCACTCATGTTTCCTCCGAGTCATTGCTTTTTGTCAGCGTTGTTAGCCAAAATTCTGATTCGATCCGACTTCTTTCATGGCTGCTGACCTTTTCCATCTCTTTTGATACTTGACCAAAACTGCAGATCTCATCAGGAAATTATTGAGATTCCTCGGATTACTAGCTGCACGTAAGTTTGCAGTCCCATCTCTGCTGCAGGATTAATGAATGCGAGTTTCCGCAGAAAGCAAATATGATAACAGGAAACGTTCACATAAAAAAAGGGCACTAAAAATGTCCTCTCGAATGATAGCAAAACTTTGGCAAACCAGTTGTCAAACTCAGCGAACAGGCCAAAGGCCAAGAACTAACAAACAGATACTAAAACTGTTGGATGTCCGTTTATTGCATGCCAGTGTTTCCGACCAGTAGCCTCATTTTTCTACTCGGAATGACAGCCAGAATTCAGAAAAAAGGATGTTTAGCCCAACAGTCTATTAATTTTACCTTCAACTGTTTCATTCAAAACTGAACAACCGAATTGCGCCACCCCATTAATCCAAAGTGGTGGCCATAAACAATCCATAACAATAAAAATAATATTACTAATAATAGTAATAAGTGAGATTAAGATGAAATTCATTTGGGTGTCCCGTCAACATCAGTTAAACCTGTGGATGAGTATCTATCGCAGCATACGTATAACATGATGTTCAAGTCGGAAATAAGGTTGCGGGAGAGTTGGAGAACGAGCCTACTTAATGAGCTCCAAGGAGGACAAAACTGGTAATGGGCCTTCCAGAGCTTTCTTTCACCTTGCGAATAGTGTTCAAACAATTTTCAATATTTTTGACCGTCCTTTTGGGAATTAAGTGATCCAAATAATCGGTACCTTCAGTGGCGCCGCCATGTAAGGATGTCGTGTGCAAAACGGAGTTTCGTCTCTGTTTGCGCAACCTAGTAGTAAGTCTAGTCTTCTATGGTTACAATCCACTTCACTGCTTATCTTACTGAATACACTTCAGTAGTATGATGCAGGGAATTTCTATGAAGACAACCTCGGTTTAGGAGAGGATGTCATCGAATCCAGGAAGATGACTAAAATATACTCAGTAATAGGACAATTAGCCAAAATTGTGTGTGTGTGTGTGTGTGTTATAAAGACGTCCAAACATCTTGCGCAGACGATGTTATGTCATAGGTCGTGGTAGCTCAGTACGGTAAGACATCGATGTTCAACACCAGACTTGTGCTGTCGATGACAATGATGATGATTGCGATACCAATTTCAAAACATATCTTACAGAGTTTTCATTCGCTCTATGGGAAACTGATATAAACACTTAACAGGATATAAGCCGTAGAAAGGCTGTTGGTATATTAGTTTGTGATAAGACTGACAAGGGACCCTGTCATAAATGACGAATTTCAGCAAATTTGACAATTTGGTTTTCGGAGCACGATGATTCGGTGTAACATTTCTGGAAATCACGGACTAGGTGTACTCACATCATCAGATGTGGTGGGGAAGAACGGCACAGAAACTAATGCGTACCTTCTCTTAATGACGTGATTTCACCTGCTTTTGACTAAACAAGGAGTTTCGGCTGTCAGCTGCCTCGGACAATTTTTTGTTCACAACTATAGGAATTCATTATTTTCACTAAGTGAACCTTAATTACCTACCTCCGAATTACAGTATCCTAGAAAAAATGCTCTACTCTACAGACAGTGCAGAATAGTGTCCTTGTGGTTTTGTACAAATTATACTGGTTCCATTTTCTCCAAGAGGACACTCTAGAAAACGGCCGAAATCATTTCTCACTGAGTGGAAGTTTTTCGACGTATCCTCAGTTGGTCGTCTCATGCATCAGTCATTTATGAGCCTGACCGATCGAACTGTTTCAACCGTTCATCTGACGGCGTTCGAAATTTGGCAGAGGTTGATACTCGAACATTATGATTCTGGTCAGTTTGGTCTACGTTGCTTTCTCCATCTATGTATTCGACGAATATCACATTGTGTTTTTTCCTGCAACTAATCTAGTACATAATTGCTAACTTATTTATGGTGGTCTGGTTACCCGGTGAAAGTTTCCTTGAATATTGTAGCATTCTAGAAGTCGTAACTTTCTTGTTATCAGCACATCGCGTCCAATGAGCAGAAAGCGGGCCACGGCCGACCAGGCCTTTTTCTGGAAGCTCGCGGCCCGTATCTGTCACTCGACTTGTGGCATCAGGACACATCTTACGTTGCAGTTGTTTTCCTCTGAAATGATATCTGAGTGGTTTTGTCTAACTTTGTTGGGTTCGCTAGAACTGCTGAGGCTCTGCTCAGGTTCTTATTGGTAACGACAAAGGACACAATATTTTTGTGAGCCGCTGTGAGCAAGGCAACTCACTGTCTACCTGGAATAAGTCAACGTGAATCGATAGATCTTAGGCCAATAGGGATTTCCTCTTCATCCACCTATCATTGTTAAGAAGAACAACTGCGAACTCTCGGATATTTGTCGAATCTCTCTGACCAATCGGACACCTGGACTACTCCGGTTTGTTCAGACCGTATTGGGCACGTCGGGAGAATTTGAGTGACAAAATGGTTTCGTCACCAATCAAGGAGATATCAGTCGTGCGTGATGATGGCGATGCACTAATGATGTCTCCTAAATTGGTAACCAGATGTTCACAACCTAGTTGCCAGGATCGGAGTAGATCATTCCTGATTAGCTGAAGAATGGAGCCCGAAATGGAGGATGGTCGAAGTGCCGCAGTCGTGACTACCCTCATGTAAGTTTGAAGGGCTGCGATCTTGATTTCAGATCTTGGAGTGGTGGGCTGGCCAACTGTCTTCTGCACAAGCTTGAAGGGATTTAAAACACAACGCATCCTAATGTCCGAACGTAGCGCCTCATGCAGGACAGTCATACAGTGTCAAGTAGACTGTTGTTGGTACTATGAGGAGTTTTGGGAATTTTCAATGGAGATTACGTCCTGTCAGTGAAGCCAGTCCATGATTAAAAGCCGAGAAGCTGTTTTCTCCTTATTGTAAATCATCAGTAGTCCGCATCTCATGAAACTCCAGTATGGAGCTTCGAATGGGCGAACTCCCAGCTAGTACTGTGAACATTTAACGGTTCGGCCACGAGCGGAACCACAGCTTCTTGGATCTGTGCAACTTGTGGGCGCACAAGCCTGAGTAAAATCGGACTCATCGGTCAACAGTGTAAATGGGGAAGTGCCAGGTAGTCGTCTCGGCAAGTTTCTCCCATTTCTAGCCGACATGTGTCAAACATAAGTTCTCTCCGGCTTCTGCTCAACAGCTACCCGCCTCTACTGTCATACTGCGGGGTGAGAGTACATGTGTAATGGCGTATACTACTGATGAAGCATGCGAGTAGCCTGTGTTTGTGTCGAAGCTCCACCCCGCATCCAATGAAAGGTGAAGTTTATTATGGAACTTGCGGGATTGCTTTGCAGCGTTCGTTTACAATTGTGTGGTAGTCAATGAATATCCATGAAAGTTCAAGAAGACGAGTGAGAATGTTCAGTTTTTTTTTAACTATGTGCACGAGACCTCTACTTTCCTGTCCAATAGCTTGTAACTGCTTAGTTGGTGTTTCCTAACAAACGACTTCGCAGCGAAGGGTTTTCCTCCTTTTTTACAGTAGTAATCCAAGTACTGAGCTGTTTTCTGGCCATTAATTTCCACCTAAATGGTGTGGCATCCACCAGAGAGTACTGTTGTGGTCGTTTATCTGGAAGAGGTTCGATAGCCCGTCCTGAGACTTGGAAGAACTGACGAAAGAGACTACCGCCTTCGCTTGTTATTACGTCGTCTTGTTTATGTCGGATAGTGGCACTCAGCAAGCTTCGACCTGTCTAATAGCCGATCTTATCCCCCACGGGTACAGATCGGCCTCACTGGCAGGCACGTAGGACCGAATCTGGCCTCTCTCAAACCGTTTTGGCTAACCTATTGCGCGCAGACGTCCAATGGATCAGTCCACCAAAAGATCCATCTCGGATACTAACCAATCACGAAGTATACGTATGCATAAAGTGCATATATGCACATGGCGTTGAGTTTCCCTTTTGCCCATGTAGCCTGGTTATTGGTCGAACACGTTCGGTTCCAATTGTCTGCCACACACTTCGAGAAGTTGCTTTCAAACTGAAGTTATCAGGTCAGACTAGTTAGCTTGATCCGCAGACGACCGTCTTGAAATCCTGTTCTCAGGTTTGACATGCTTGAAGTAATGTTCTCACGCTAACATTTCGATAGAACAGTAGATGCTCTCACCTTACCCAAAACGACTGGATCTGCTTATTGGTTGCGGCCTATGTCACTGGAAACACAACCATCTGTGATAGCCGTACAATCAACAACCGCTGGCACCTGTAGTCCGTCATATTCAAGAAGCTCACTCGTTCCCACACAAAAAGGAGTCGAGATTTGCGAAATATTTCGGCAAAACACCCCAAAAACCATAGGAGATTTTGACTACTCTGCGAACGTTGCATTGTGAGAAAACGGTATTGCACTTGCTCAAAACCACAGGTCTTCGTCTGGTAATTTCTAAGGGCTGTTTGTGATTTTAAGCGAATGCAATCACAGCCCAATCCATGAATAGAAGACACTTCTATCCATTGTTCAACTTCAAAATACGGTCAGTAGCTCAAGCTCTCCCATCAGGTAGGTCAGCTTGCTGACCGTCTGGTGTTTCAGCATGCTAGTTAGTCAGGGCGTGGTCGACGTCAACTTCTCGTGGACCAATTTCGATACAACAATGGTTAGAACAGCAACACAAAATGAGAACAATGTAAAACTAGGTGAAATGGGGAACAAACAAATCATAAAAGAACAATATAAAGCCTAACAAGGGAGGTGAGGATAAACCTGATGGGAGAGGAAATCAGGCTTACGGGTGATCTGAAAAGATTAGGCACTTATCCACATTCACGCAGGTGTACTTCATCCTTGTATCATTTTGTCTCCAGGTGTTGCACATGGCAGGTGAGCAAACAAAGTTTCAGGCGAGAGATCCACAAGGAATTCGTAACTTGGTAGAACCACAAAATGGTGACCACTAAACTTGCAACCTATTCTACGCACAAAGAAATCAACCAGAGGTGACTGCTTTTGAATATTGTGTGCTTTTGAGTTCATTATCTTCAGAGCAACAATGATATTCAATGATACAATACAATTATATGCTGAAAAGTCTTCGTCAACCCATGACCGGTTTCGTCCTTCTTTGGGTGCATCAGGTAGGCTCAATCCTCCAGTTTCCGTCAACTTTATGTTATACGTAACCTCAAATTGGACGCAACCTGATTTAGTTTTAACAGGAGACTCGGCTGAATCCCAGTTGAATCTCCCGTTTGTGATAGTTTGCTTCAACTGAATGTGCTGCACAAAAGTCGCCCCATATCTCGGTTGAAGAATACCAGAAACGAGAGTTTCATATGAGTTTCAGCTGAAACTCCACCCAATATGAACAATAAATAATTTGCAAATGAGTGTTCATCACAACATATGTACAATTTGATGTCAAGTCACACAAGACTGACAGAATTTCGGGGACTAAGTCTGTCTAGTGAGCCGGGAAATGGGTGAAGGTCAGAGAGAGATGTTCAGAGTTTTAATCGCCCTTGTAAGTAGTATGTATCTACAGGGGTAAATAAATCCATATAACCTGCCGTTTACAATAAAGAGGTTGATCACTTTGGAGATCTGTATAAATTCGATGATTGAAAATTGCTCGCAAACCTTTTGCCAGCGAGTGAACAACGTCTCATGAAATGGAAGCATGATATCTCAATTCAAGTTCTTTAAGAAGCTCCTTTCCGTCTGGAAACAAGTGTCCATCAAGCGGTTTGCTGCGCATCACATAAAATTACTTCCTAAACTCCATCAGAGCTTACAAGTGAGATGACGTTGAACAACCAGACAGGTAGGGGCTTAACGCTGCTCTTTGCAAACTGTATACGCGCAAGCACGAAGAGATGAACTACCCACCCAGCCGTGAATGGTGACGACACATCTGTAGATTAATTGCCAAGCTCGGTGGACGAATTGACAGCCACCAGATCAAATACCGGCGCTTACAATCTGGATTTTAATACCGGTAAAGGCGTTCTTAGATGCTGTTCATTTTTCTGAGGGTGTGGCAAACCAACAGAGTTTTTTTATCAAAACCAATACATACTTCAGTCGATTATCGAAGAAACAATTGCAACCAAAAAACCATTGGGTGAACGCCAACAATCTCACCGTCAAGCTCTTCAAGGCGTCCAACAAGAGCTAAATGAGGTAAATGGAGTTGGATAAAAAGAGTAATATGGGGTAAGGAGTAAACCTCATGTTGCGAAAGATGGCAACGGTGAGTGACAGGCCGGACAGACTGAGGAGCGTAGGAATGGGAATCAATATATGCTGAAGACAGAAGCAGTCCAATCACAAATACCAAGAAATCTAGTAAGACAGAACCCAGTGGAACTAGTATCTGTCCATTTGGGTGCAGTGGCAACTAAGATATCCTAGGGCTTATCACAGTTTGTTTGAATCGACTGAGGAGTATTGAGCAGGTGTTCCTATACAAGTAGAATGATTGGCCCAAATGAATAGACAGACTGGAGAAACAACTGATTTCGCCGAGATTGATCTCAGTCAATGCCTGCAACATGTCAAGCATAGTTATTCGCCTGAAGGAACATTTGGCAGCTTACTTCCGCAAATAGGGACTTGCTCATGTATCTTGTGATGAGAAGGGTACGGAATTCCGCTCAGGTGGCCGCTTTCATCGACGCTATTTGAATCCATAGAAACGGATCTACAACCTAAAGTTTGCTTTTCCCAGTGAAACGTTGGTGGAAATCGCTGTCTGCTTCGCTCGAAAATAAGGTATGTTATGTGGTCGCCGTGATCTCCTTGGCTCTACTGACCCATCGGTCACGAAACAGAACACAATGATGTGCTAAATCGGTGACCAGTGCTCAAGAATTTATGCGACATCAAGGTGAAAGAGTAAAAAAGAGAGGGCTTGACGTGCTACCCTCAGTGTAAACCACACACATTCCAAGGAAGGACTCAAATGAATTTCTCGTTCATAATATTCATCAACTGAATGTGCTCCACAAAGGCCAGTCCACATTTCGGTTGACACCGCATTCGAGACATTGCATTATGTTTTCTTGACATGGCAAGTTACTCATATGGTTGATAAAAACTCTTCTACATGGAGCTGATTACACCTCAGAACTACGCTTACCTGATGAGTTAAAAGAGGAGCGAAACCGATAGTGGAGTGCCGAGGAGTTTTCAGCGACCTCGTGAGTAGTATGTTTTGGTAAAAATTAAACTACACCCCACAGTTCTGCGAGCACGCTGATATCATTTCATACAGATCAGAGTTCATTATAATATTTCATATGTCTACCTGTAATCCCTGCACTACATTTCAGCTAAGGTCGATTAACTTGCCGGAGGAAATCTGAACAACCGACAACGCATTTGTTACCGATCGGAAATAGGCAGCCCATTGATTACGAGATAGGTGGTACAGATCTTTCTGTAAGTATTCACAGTCAAAAGAAAGGTTAGAATTTCTTCCCAAGGCTTTCATGAGTTGTGTGTGCACACAGCTCACTAGGGAATTGAGTCAGTTGCCGGTTGTTGTTGCATGAGTTCACTCAAGTTTCCTCCGAGTCATTGCTTTTTGTCAGCGTTGTTAGCCAAAATTCTGATTCGATCCGACTTCTTTCATGGCTGCTAACCTTTTCCATCTCTTTTGGTACTTGACCAAACCTGCAGATTTTATCAGGAAATTATTGAAATTCCTCGGATTACTAGCTGCACGTTAGTTTGCAATCCCGTCTCTGCTGCAGGATTAATGAATGCGAGTTTCCGCAGAAAGCATGTATGATACCAGGAAACGTTCACCAAAAAGGGCACTAAAAATGTCCTCTCGAATGGTGGCAAAACTTTGGCAAACCAGTTGTCAAACTCAGCGAACAGGCCAAAGGCCAAGAACTAACAAACAGATACTAAAACTGTTGGATGTCCGTTTATTGCATGCCAGTGTTTCCGACCAGTAGCCTCATTTTTCTACTCGGAATGACAGCCAGAATTCAGAAAAAAGGATGTTTAGCCCAACAGTCTATTAATTTTACCTTCAACTGTTTCATTTAAACTGAACAGCCGAATTGCGCCACCCCATTAATCCAAAGAGGTGGCCATAAACAATCCATAACAATAAAAATAATATTACTAATAATAGTAATAAGTGAGAATAAGATGAAATTCATTTGGGTGTCCCGTCAACATCAGTTAAATCTGTGGATGAGTATCTATCGCAGCATACGTATAACATGATGTTCAAGTCGGAAATAAGGTTGCGGGGGAGTTGGAGAACGAGCCTACTTAATGAGCTCCAAGACGGACAAAACTGGTAATGGGCCTTCCAGAGCTTTCTTTCACCTTGCGAGTAGTGTTCAAACAATTTTCAATATTTTTGACCGTCTTTTGGGACTTAAGTGATCCAAATAACCGATACCTTCTGTGGCGTCGCCACGTAAGGATGTCGTGTGCAAAACGGAGTTTCGTCTCTGTTTGCGCAGCCTAGTAGCAAGTCTAGTCTTCTATGGTTACAATCCACTTCACTGCTTACCTTACTGAATACACTTCAGTAGTATGATGCAAGGAATTTCTATGAAGACAACCTCGGTCTAGGAGAGGATGTCATCGAATCCAGGGAGATCACTAAAATGTACTCAGTAATAGGACAATTAGCCAAAAGCTGAGGGGTTTTCACGTAATATGTTTCAAGTTACTCAGAGTGGGCAACGGGGACATAACCTTTGAACTAAGAGACACCTTCATTCTGAGAGTAGATCCCAAGTGAACAGGTCAACAGCATGCAGCGCATACTCAGTAGCATACAGCAGTTTTTCGGTTACATTCTATGAAAGTGCACAGTGCTGCACTTAAATAAAGCAACCCGTCAGTAGGTTACTCACATTTTTTCTCAGTCAAAGTCGTTACTTATAAAAACACCAAAAGCACAATTAATTTTTTCACTGAAATGGAACAACTTCAGTGGATATGGACTAACATTGTTTCAAATAACACATTCAGATAAGTTTCTACCGACGCTGTCCACAAATGTCACATTTCTATAGGTCTGGTATGCTGCAAAACGAAATAATTATTCGGTTTCATCCAAAATGAAACCACCCTTCTGACAATTATGTTTTGTAAAGTTTACCATAGTATAAAAATATTAATCCTCATGGTTTAGGATTTTTCAGTTTCTCTGGTTTGTCCCAAGAAGACTTACAACCTCGATTTTTTCGGACGGCAAGAACAACTCAGTGAAGCTATAGGTTAAATCACCAAGCTGCTCAAATGCAAGACGGTAAACTTGCATTCAGCCGCACACGGACGGCAACTTTCAACGCCTTGGATTATTTTAGGTGGGTGAGACTCGGTCTAGGTTGTCTTAACAAGCAAATGACAGTGCAACCCATTCCTACTTCGTCAGTTCCGCTCTTTGTGAGTGTCACTTCGTTTGGATGATGCGATTCCCACTAAATTACTTAAAAAATATGTCTAGTAAAAAGAAAAAAGGCTTGTATAATGGAAAAATGCTGCTTGCATAGCGTAAAAATGAACTGGAGTTGCCACATTTGCTTGCTTTTTCAACATGTTCCATAGACGGAGGTTTCTTATGACGAGGTAGTGCCACGCTTGAAAACATTCCGACATTATCTCGTATTCATTCCTCAGGTATGCGCAGCCCCATTACGCTACTTTCTATCTGATGTAAGAACATATTCTCAACGAAGGAAGGTAATGTAGCATGCAGAAGGCTGCTTGGTTTCACTTTCTCGAGCATCCAACATCTCGTCTGGATATTCTAAAATGGACTTTTACCGTCTTTTACTCGTTACTCCAAATTACATGTTCTTCCGTGCAGTTGGTCCGCGTGGGGGCTAGAACGCTTTCAGTTCGTCACATTTGTGAGTGTGAAGAGGTGTTGATCAGGCATGCGGATTTGCAGCTCTAACAATTTCTTCACGTTGGTTGCCTATTTGAAAGCAACCGTGTGGGATTCGAACCCGCGTCGTCGAAATAGTAGTCCACAATCTTATCAACTCAGCCACCTGAGAATTCTTCTGATTGGCTGGTCGTGACATCATGTGCAATCGCTCTTGTCCAGCATTATTCCTACTCTGAACGTTTGTAGGGACGAATATCATGATATTCTCGAACCAAGTCCGATGGTTAATCAACACGTTGTTGTTTTATCTAACATCCACGTGACCAACATTGTTCAGACATCACTAATCAGACGTTACTCTTCGGAAGGACGAATACTCTATCTTGTATGGTCGGCGTACACAAACATACATCCGCATTTGGAGGGGATGTTGTTACCGGCAGGGATGATTGATGGGGTAGCATATGTTACAGATCCATCATTAATCAGTACATCGATCTAGTTGTCTTCAGTCCATGAGACTAATGCTTATGAATTATGTTCTCCTTGGTGTTGAAAAGTTAAAGAAAACGATTAGCTGTTTACACCCGTGAACACCAATCGAACTAGCAGATGGGCGCTCATTTGCACCATGATTAAATCGGTTTTCAAGTGCGATTAGTGGAAATTCGGGAACTAGGCCTGCCAAGTGATCTCCGAAAAGGGTAGTGAACTTTCATCAGTCTTCTGAGTAGTGTCATATTAAGGAAAATACTTGGACATCACGAAAAACTGAAAATTGAAAAGACCTTTTTGTGGCACCTCAATTTAAGAATGTCACAGACGACATTCAGATGGAATTCAGCTGAGTCTGTCGTATACATCACGTTAATTAGCAAATGAGTTCTTATCAAAACACACGTACAGTTTGGCATTCCAGTAGGAACTAAGGTTGATGAAAATCTGAGCACCAGACCTGCTTGATGAACCCGAAAATGGGCGAGCCCCGTAGTGCGTAGTTTAGTCGTTTTCGTCAACCTCGTAAGCAATGTCATATTGATGGGAATTGTTTAGTTCCAGTCGCTGCTCACTTGCTTCTCTTTAAATGGCAACTGCCAATAGATACCGATCTTGTCGCTAAAATGCACACAGATTGGGATAAAGGGTCCGTTTCCAATCTGAACCAATTATGAAAAACGTATGTATTCTTTTAAATGTAAGACAATCCGTTTCAAACTGCAGTCAAAAATGCAAGTCAAAAACTTGCGAAAATCAGACGAACGGAGAGCAGACGAAGCGGCGTTCCTAGTTGAATACTTCCGTAGGCAAATCCTCATAAAAGTTAACTGTAACATCTATACGCTTTGTAAATATCTTTCTTGTTGGCAAAAGCTGTGTATAGTGTCTTCTAAAAGGAAGTCTCAGAGGAAGTTATTGGTGGTTGAGTGTAGATTTTGCTGTTATGATGGGCTGTGGGATGCATAATCCCAGTGGCATGTGAGTATTATTCATCCGGATTGTTTAGTTGAATCGTAACCGGTGAGACAAATGGCGAACGAGTTTTATGGTTTGTCTATAGATATTTTCAGCCCAGATGATGCACGCCCCAAACCCAGCCGGTCTGTTCGAATTGCTTCTTGACCTTGAAAAGTATAAACACTGTTCATTTGTTCCTACCATGCGTTTCGAACTGATACTCTCTGAGGGGCAGTTAACTCGAGAGCGGAGGATTGTACCAGAGTAATTTGCTGTTAGATTGTTCTACGCCTTAGATGTTTCATAATTATGAGATGAGTAGTAGCAACTGAGACATTTACAACAATGATGAATAGAAAATCGAAAATCCGCCTATTTTGACTGGCATTGGACAGTAACGTTTTACTGAGAGGTTCGGTTTGTGCCTGGGCTATAAACATTGGCTTTCACCCATCGCGACCTCTTGTTATCGACTAAGAGATCGTCTCTTCACAACCAAACCGTTTCTCCACCATTGCTTGTGAATAACAGCGCAGCCTAAACAAAACTCAGCACTGCATTTAGCCTTGTACTTTCTGTGGACTTAACTGAAGCGAGATGAAAGTGTCGTAAGTGTTTCTTTGGCGCCTGCTTTGTGATCTCGATTTTTCGTTACTAAGCCGCCTTAGAAAATTTAAAATGTTCACAATGAGTCTACGTGCTCCACTCAAATGACATAAGACAACAGAGAGAGAAATTAAGATTTTTTACAATGTATACAAGCTGAAAGTACCAATATGTGTAACAATTTTACGAATTTAGACTTGGGTCATCATCATCAAAGACATCAGTGTTGACACTGAAGCTTCACTGCCGTACAACCATAAAGTTCGGCTAATTATATTTAAAGCCCTAGAGTGAAAAGAAGAGAAAAAGAGTGGGTGAGGGAGGGTACCTAGTGCTGGCCTATGTCAAGCATTCTGAAGTACTTACACCTCCAAGCGCTTAATCGAACAATCTGAAAAGAAACCGACAACACGAACGCCACTGACGTCGACCAGCCACCATTTCTTGCAATGCCTCCAGTCAAGCACAGGTAGCATCACGGAGACCCCATCCTGGAAGGCGTACAACACCATCAACACCCAAACTCTTCGTGATCTCTTTCACACCCTTCTTCCAAGTCATGCGTTGTCCACCTCGCGGTTTGCGCCATTCTGAAGAAGGCACGGAGAACAACACTCGTCTCGGTAGACTGTGTTTCGGTGGTGCTGGATGTTTTCCACGGTTGAAGTACCTGCCGCACAACCAAATTTCCGTTTTCTAATCATCTCGCTACTAACACGCTGACGCCATCCAAAACCAGTCACGCTTCTGAGGCATCGGTGGTCGAAAACCTGAAGACGCCTCACATCATCTATCCGCAGTGGCTATGTCTCGCACCCATACAACAAAACAGCCCTTACTGTGGCCTGGTACACGCGACCCTTAAGATCTAGTGATATGCCTTTTTGACGCCACGAGGACGCAAATTAGCAAACGTGATTCGAGCCTTTGAGATTCTCGCATTGACTTCATCAGACACATTTCCGTTAGAGCTAACAAAACTACCGAGGTATGTAAAGTTTTTCACAAACCAGAGGGACAGCAGAAGTGGAAATATAAATCGTTTGCCAAAAAGTACCCATGAACATGAACTACGCAGTCCTAAGCGGGTATGAATATAAATGGTCGTTGATCTGCTCTCTCAGTTGGGCAATTTGATTCCAAACGCTTCATCGCCAGTCGAGGCGATACCACCGCGTTATTAGGAAGCGGACTGGAGCGTAGCGACGGGTAGGCAGTTGTCAGTGGTGTGTTACTATACGTGCTGCTAACGGGCTGACGATCGATCACTCTTAACTGTTCGGTTGGGTAGTTCTGTTGGTTGGTCTGTTATCCTATGCCCTGGTTGGTCGGTGCCCATGTGACCTGTGGACTCGGTCTCACTTACTCTTGTCCTCTTGTCGGTGCTTGGTTGACCTCTGGGTTCCACTGTGATAACTTTAGGCTAGGGTATTTCCAAAACGAGGATGCACGGCGGTCAGGACAACCTCAGATAGTGTCAACTTCGAAAATGCTTGACTAGATCCATGATAGGCTTCCGGCAGGTGATCGGATATCAGCGGAGAATATTGCAGAGGAACCTGAAATATTCATGAGACTTGTCGGGTTCTTAGTCCATGAACAGCTGGCTTCGCAAAGCTCGCCCAAATGTCTGAATGCTGATAAGAAACGACAATGAGTGGACAGTCCAAGGTTCATCTTTTTGGCTTTTTTCATCTGGGCGGTGTCAATGATAACTTACGATGGTAGATCAGGTAGCATAGATGGTCACTTGTCTGTTCTCTGAGCTGGGTAATTTGATTGCGAGACGAGTGTACTACCACCATCTGGACAAAGCACGCTTGGTGTGCCCAGTTTGTGAGCAGGTCAATGAAACTGCACTCAGAACAAAGTGATCAGTTTACCGGAGGTCTTGAAAGACAACAATCCGTGTGCTAGCCGTGGGTTCATAACAAACATTGAATGACTGGGGTTCAAATCTCAATCCAACTAACTGTATGCACTAATGCCGGTGAGAACTCGGGTCCGGTGTTCTTCAAGTTTTCCGTTTTGCAAAAGCACGCCAGCGCAGCACATTCCAGTTGACAAAGCACTAGCACGGGAGGCTAGATCGAAGCTTACGTCGAAGTGGTACTATTGCGACCAACCATGTAGTCAGGTCAAGTCACCCAAACCTTTTACCGCCGCCTATATATGTCTGTTGGCAGTATAGGTATATGGGTTTCCACAGTCAACAGTATAGAGATGCTGACATGGCCATGACATGGAGCCGGCCACTTTCCGTCTGGGAAAAAAGTCAGAAAGTTCAGGCCTCACGGCGGTTTTAAACTGTTTCCACTCGTGCTTACACCACGTTCACGGCCGTTCTGCCTGCTTGGTCGGTAAACCAACAGCACTCTTCGTCGGGTACTGAGCTCTCGCGATCTAACTACTGCGATTCACAAACACCTTTGTTCATTAAGTTCAGTTAGACAAATTGTTTGCACCGTTTACCACTCACCAGTTCAAGTTGATGACTGCTTCCAGGAGAGAATGGGAACCCGCCTGCCATACATCGGTTTTTAATGTGTACTTTATATGCAAGCCTTCAGCTTAACAGAAATGTGTATAGATGCTTTAACGATCGGTCGAATCAAGAGGTTGCCGTTGGATGACTCGGCAAGTAAAAGCTCAAGAACAAATTCTTTTTGACCTCCAATGGCGCACAAAAACGTCTGATGCTGCATCTGCGCCTTTCTGTCTTCTTTCAACAGTTCGCAGGTTGGGCGGTGGCTAATTCTTGACAGTGATACCCCATCAATGTTCCATTCAGCAAATTTACAAACAATTATGTGCCTAGGGAAGTGTAAAATTCATGGAATGCTATGTTATCCGCTGGATTGGACTATGCTGAAGCGTTCACTTGTCCATCTTTCTGTGGGTTTAGTGTAGCAAACCAGAATTCTGAGTGTCAGGCAGTGGAACGGAAGGATCATAGCAAGCAACGATTCAGGCTGGAGCTGATATATAAAGCAACACCGGTCTCTTTACTTACCACATCGAGGAGACGTTTATCCAGATACTGCTATTTTAGAAAAGTGGATATTCTTCGGCAAGCGCACCTTAGAAAACCCGATGAGATCTGCTTGGTTGCCAAGCAGACTGCAGCCTTTTCAATGATCCAGGACATAATTTTTGGTACTTTGTAGTAGGTCGCGTGATGACGGTTTCCTCGATCAGTTTTATCCGAAACATTTGAAAAAAACGTCAGCATATATGCCCTGAGATACGAGAAGTTCTAACTTTCCCATAGTTTGAAACAGGACGTGCATGTCTACAAAATTTACCCGCTACTAAAGATGATCATTTGGGTGTGACGCTCAATGACTAGTAGCTCAGTCATTCACGTGTTCCTGTTTGTTGCACACCTCACGTTGTAATGCGTTATTCTTAGTTCTCCCAGTGGTGTTGTAATTAAGCCATTATACAGTCCTCATCGTTATGGTTTCAACAAAAAGCAGCCGGTCTATGTCTTAGTTCCGCCTACAGAATTTCCTTGAACAGATAGGACGA
Organism: Opisthorchis felineus; assembly: GCA_004794785.1. Lineage (NCBI taxonomy): Eukaryota > Metazoa > Platyhelminthes > Trematoda > Opisthorchiida > Opisthorchiidae > Opisthorchis > Opisthorchis felineus. Next base: position 566,594 of record SJOL01009179.1, on the reverse strand, counting down.
TAATTTCCAACCTTGTTAGCAGTTTTCGTGCATTTAGTATTGACAACAGTATTTTTAGCGGGGATTAGTTGATTCAAAGTAACTTGTTTGATAACCTTGACTTCAAGTAGCAGATATGTTCTGACTGAAGGTGATGAAAGCTCGAGTATGGCTCTTTGTTGAGAAGGAAGGACTGCCGCTCAACTGAATTAAGCTCTGGAAAGGGCACAAAACCCAATCCAGAAAGTCCTGAATGTTTGTTTTAAAAGATGGCTGCAGGTCAGTCGCGTGGTGGACCACGACAACGCCGACAGTCTTACAAATTGACCGTTGATTTGTTTGAAGGACTTGGAATCTCATTTGAAGCCGCTTCACTATCACTCTAAGGGGAATCATCCGTGCGCGCACAGGTATTTCGTTTACCTTCCAATTCCGCATGAAGTAGAACATGACGGCTATATATATACATATATATACGTATGTATATGTAGACCAAAATATACGCAAATATAAATGCAGAAGAAAGTGGGTTGTATAATCGGTTTTGTGTGATCAGGTAAGCACATCTGTAGACATTCAATGAGCAATCTGTTCGACAAGTGAGACCCGACTATACTGAGAAGCCTAGTAGCACTGTCAAGCTGTTTCGTCTTTATTGGGACATATGACCAGACAATATGCCATCAAAAATCGTTGAGTTACGAAATCGATACA
>SJOL01009179.1:512398-538957 GCA_004794785.1 Opisthorchis felineus | reverse complement strand
TGTGAGTGTAGACCGCGGACAAGCCAGATTGAATGAATAACGGTTGTACGGGGCGTTTGCGCGACTACAGCCGAAGTTTGAAGCTTGGGTAGAGGGGGAATGAGGAAGGGATAGGATGAGAGCAGTAGCATCTGGTGAGTGCCAGGAGGCATCAGATTGAACGGTGTCCAATAGAAAAAAATCGAAAAGGGGATGGCAGCAATCTAAATGAACCCAGGAAGAGGTGGATTTTGTTGGCTGACCTAGAAGCCAAGTACTAGCTGGGCCAGAGTAGGTGCCTAATTTTGGGAAGGTAAGGACTTAGCCGCCGAAGCAGGGAGGCCGGCCGTTGGACTAGTTGGAACAGGTGATTACATGGTGAGATTACATGGCGGTAGTTTTTGGCTCAGCAAAAATTCCAATCAAAGGATCTCGGTTATGCAAAGGGGGCGTTAATGTAAACAGGGACAGAAGACAAATAATAAGCGGTTGGGCAACAGCTTCCGAGATATTAAATAAGAACCGTAGTTTATCTGGAATCCACTACCTCACTCAACAGGGAGGTAAAATTTTGGGTGGCCAGTTACCGAGTCACTGCTGTCAGCCCCAAGAAACGAATGGTGCATGGCAAAATCATCCATTAGGCGCTAGCTGTGACTGCTGGTAAGCAGGCAATAATGAGGAATTTACGTTTTATGTGTATATGATTGCTTCAAAGAACGGGTGTGGTATGTCTGGATGATGAACTGGAATTGGGGTGGTACAACGCAACCAAGACGAGTTTACAGGGTGAACAGCTATGCCAGATATCTATCTCCCCTGACACGTCTGTCCGCGCCAGCTGCCTCCATCTTAAGTGTGTTATGCATTCTGTAACTAAAAGTAGATCAACCAAAAACGACACCAAGTCCACACTACTGAATCGGAAATACTAGTGCGAATATTCCGTATTAATAGGGATATTCGATGCAAAGCTGGCGTTTCTCTCTATAGCTCTTGATGAAGCAAGCACAAGGAGACAAGCGGCCCGGACGAAAGTCTATAATGAACTTTCTTCCCTGAACAAGTACCCAGCTTTACCCATCCCGGGTCCGTTGGCTTTGGAGAAGGTCATTCTGTTCTATGATGCGGCGCTCAAGACTGCCACGGTGTCTTTAGTGGACAGGCGCATGAGGGAGAGCAGGCTAATCATCTAGGGGCGTTCTCCAGAAAAATCACGCCAACGAAACTGGCACAGTCGCTCTTTGGCGGTGTCCTCACAAGGCCTCAACACGGATCGATTCATGCAGAGTGGTTGCGCGGAAAAGAAAGCAAGCAAACACTTGGGCTTCTAGTCACCCTTTCCTCTCCATCTGCCGTCCAGAGGCTTCTGGAGCAGGATGTTGGCATTCAGAAGACTTACCCAACGATCAGGCGTGTATCTCAGGATCGCCCTACGGAGCCGCAAAAGCTGAGCCACAGAAGTCCTAGAGGAGAGGCAAGAAACAGACTTCCGCTTGGCTCCAGTTCGGCCGACCCCAAAAACTTATGACCAAACCGATGGTAGTTATGGCCTTTTGCGCACGTCAATGCCACCTGCCACGACTTCGGATTGCAGCCACAGACCGCTCGACTACCAAAGGCAGCGACGCTCGGAGGAGGCAAGCTTCCCGTGGACGCAGCGTCCAAAGTACGTAGAGCTATCGGCGCTTCTTTCCTTAGCAGGCGGAAGAAGGCGCAGCAGTAAACTCCACACCCAAGTCACAACTTCTGAGCTGGATTAGGTCAGATATGAAGGGACAAGCGGCAAAGCCTACCAACAGATCAACCACAAGCGTCGACCTCGACATCGGGGAATGTTGCAAAAACCCTACAAACACTGACAATGTGAAACCGCCAGACTCCGACTCCACTCCGCCAAAAGTGGCCCCTCCCATTTTGGACACAGTCGTCCACCATGACCCCGACAGCTAAAGCCACAAACCCCAAAGTAACGAACCGAAAAATCCTTCGTACACCCAGCTGGTTAGGCTGGTCGCAGGTGACCAGGGAGTTTACACAAATACGAAAGAAAAGTGAACGCATTTAAACAAACACCAAATCAGAAGGCTGTTAGCTAGCTTCAAGCTGAGGACCTCTGCGAAGACGAACCTCATGGGAGCGCCACCAAAAGGAATAGTTCTTGGTGCCGCCACCCAACGTACGGGGCCTCACAGAGACACCTTATCTGTCGAACCGCGCAAAATGCCCCAGAAGCCAAACAGACATGTATTTGCCCCGAATCCTTGAACAATAGCAAACCTAGTAGTCCAAAAGGTAATAGTAAACGAGCTGCAAGTAGCAGCGATCGAAATTGTTGCCCACGAGAGGAAACACTGCGTTCCCCCAAAGGTAAAAGGCCCGCGCAACAGGACTCCCACGGGCGAAAAAAAAGTGTAAACGAAAGGCAGCCCTCGAAACCACCAAGGCGGGAAGCAGACAAGTATGCTGCAGAGGCCCGTTTTGTGCCTTGGACTGAACCCGACGCACAGATATTAAATCTGCTAACCTCTGTGGCAGCACACCTCTCGGCTCTCCACCTTCGGGGCCGGGGAGACAGTGTTGAAATGCTTGTCCACAAACTGCCTCAGTATTTTCAACAAACTCCACGATTTTGAACAGTCAGCTTGCTTTGAACAGCCGTCCATGATTGCACTTACAGTGACCTGACTCACATCAGATATCTGACGCGAAGATCTCGATAGACGGCTACTCTGTTTTTCGAGCTGACTCAAAACGACGGAGGGCGGGTGGGGCTGCTTTATAGTTACATTCGGCCCTGCCCATCCCGATTGTCCTATCCGATACCACTCATGCACCATTTCGCGATGCACTGTGGATTCGAATCCCGCTCCGCGGGTTCAGAAAGCTACCTAAAAGGATTCGGCGTCTTCTGGAAAAGAGGTCTCAACTATTTTTCAATAAGTTGACAACACGAGACACAGAAGATTAGCTGGTATTTCGTAAAATGCATAACCGCTGTAAATCAAAAATCCGCCAATGAAACACACAAAAACAAGCCACCTCGCCCGGAAAAACAAAAAGATGCTGCTTTAACACTCGAGGCGTCGCCGCAGACATAAGCCAATCACGTTCTCCTTGAGGGACAGGAACGGGAAACCTTACGAATGACAGTATAGTGGTATCTGAGGTTTACAGATAACGCTATGCAGGCCTGTATTCTGTCCCAGTGACCTCCTCACACCCAGTCTTGTTAAGGCGTAACTACTAACGGCCTCAACCCAACTCGCAGTTCACGGAGGAGGAAATTTGTCAACTCTTGCACAAAACCAACCCGTTCTGCGCGTTCGGGCCAGACCTGGTCCATCCAGGGATCCTGAATGAAACGTCATCACCCTGACAAAACATTTCTACCTGATGTTTCGTCAGTTGATGGACGAATGCAATGTTCTCTCTGCTTGAAAGGAAGCGATTGCCACGCCAATCTACAAAACTGGTGACAGATTATCGCCCGGCAACTACAGGTCTATTAGCCTCACTGGCGTACCGTGCAAGGTGATGTAACGCACTCTGAAGCGGGCCATCCGAGAGCACCTTACTATCGGCGACTTAATATCTTCAGTTCGACGCGGATTCCTCCCAAACCGTTCATGCGTGACGAAAATGCTCGTATCTACGGACAGCTTGACCAAAGCTAAGGATGAGTTACTCATACCGGAAGCAATATTTTTCGACCCCTCAAAGGCACTTGATCGAGTTCCACACGTTCCGCTGCCTCACAAACTCGAGTCTTACGGGATTCAAGGGGAAATTCTACGCTGGATTAAGGCCTTCTCATCAGACAGAACATTCCGAGTGAAAGTGGACTCGATCTACTCTTCTCCAGTGCCGGTCTCCATTAGAGTTCCTCAAGGCTCCGTTTTGGGATTACTGCTGTTTCTGATCCACGTCCTCGACCTTCCAGATGTTCTTGAAAATCCATATCTACTTTTTGCGGACGACTTGAATACCTGGAGTACCAATGCCAGTGCCTTCCAAACGGATGTAGACACTGCAAAACGGTGGTCGTTGGACTGACACCCCCATATGAATGACGCAAAGTGTGTCCATATGTCATTCGGAGGAGACTCAGAGAACGCCTCTGTTGTGTATGGCAAGAATGGACCAGAAGACATCACGAGGATGGATTCTAAAAAGGGTTTGGGTACCTGGCTCCCTTCAAAAATGTCCTTCTCACTGCACCATGAGAGATCGGCCGAAAATGCATTCGCCGTTTTACAGATGATTCGGCGCATCTTCTCCCGTATGACTCGCATGACATCCAAATACTCTGTGAGGCCTACGCCAGATGGCTTCTTGAATATGCCAGCCAATCCGTCTACTCAGGACGCAAGAAGGACGTAATCCTCAGCGAGCGTGTCTAATGAGCTGCTACGAAAATAGTTGCCGGCCTTAAATCCGTGGGCTATGAAACGCGTCCCGCGATGCTTGACCTCATGCCCCTGGAGTATCGGTGACTCCGAGGCGACCTATTACTTACATATGTCCTGATTGGACAAGTTTGAGCCAACAGGTTTTTCACCGTTTGTATAGCCAACACACGGCGGGGACATGGTAAGAAGATTTTCAAGCTCAGAGCGCACCCTTTAATTGGGCAAAAATGTTTCTCATTTCGGGTAGTTGCTGATTGAAGTAAACTTTCCCCAACTTTTGCCCATGATACATCTAGTACCCAGTTCAGAGCACTGTTATGCGCTTTTTTATGCGAGTTCTCGCGCTGGAAAGTTTACTGACCCGCGCTGGGAACTTAAAGAGCAGTGCTACACCCTTTTTCGCCCGTGCCGTTCAGGTGAACGGCAGCCGCTGAATTGAAAGAACAAAACCGATCCGGAAAAACTGGGGCGAAAGCCTCGATCCTTGTATCAATCTGCGAATCCGTGAATCCGCGGCGAACATAAATATTTTTATTATTTTGAAGTGCGCTTGTCAGCGGTAAATTAAGGCAACGTCGAATATTTGCGCGAATCCTCTTCTGTTATGTTATGATATGTTAGTTAACACCTCCTCACTTCTTGGTAACCTACAACGCTGGATAACTATTTTATCTACCGCTTTTCGGTTACCATTTTGAATCTCACCCCTCGGGTACCGGCCTAGCCTTAGACGCTGGATGGAAGTCCATCATTTATCAACCACTCCGTCCCCCCGAGGGACTCAAGAACGCCTCCACTGTATACTACTGAGGTTCTCCCTCAACTACTCGGCAACTCGAAAGGGTCCCAGATATATACATCAACCCTGGGTGCTTCAACCAAGACTTCCGTGTGTGGCTTCCTCTACAACTCAAGGCAAGACTTCGAAGTGACGGTGTCGCGACTGCCTACTCAGTCTGATATCATGTCAATAGCTCAATATACCCTCTCCAGTGGCTTACCGTCCTTTCTACTCCTTCGCTTCTAGACGTTTTACCAGTCCCCATGAGCATGCCCCTTTTTCTTCCTTGGGTACCCCACCGAACCATTAGATCTAGACCCCAGTTTAAATTTGCAGGTTATTCTGATGAACTTTTGACTCGCTCAGCCCAGTGCTTTGCTTATTTCTTCGATTATAACCATCTGCTGCCATACAGTGTCCGCACTTTTCCCGCCTTAATATCTCTGGCCATGGGCTCTTAACACCGGTGACTTGGTCTAAAATTGACCTATGCTTACTGCGCAGCTGTTTTGTTCCTCGTTGTTCTGACTAACTGGGGTCCGTCATCTTCGGGCTGTCATGCGTAGTTTGGCGTCATAATCCGACTACCCAGGGGCAACTGACTGTGGCGGAGATTAATAAGTTCAGTTCAAAACTTCTCCGCTTTGTTTTCAACAATAATAATGGGTTAATTTCCCAACTTGTAGGGAGCATGTTGATTGGGGCATGATCGGTGTTCGATTGTTCCTATTTTACTTTTCTGATGCCGGTTCTCCCCCAGTTTTGATATTTTAACAACGCACACCCATTTGCAAACCAGTTTGGTTTTGCGGAAGAATCAGATAGCACCTGCGGTTAACATCCCATCGTCCCAGTGTCCGCTATGCTCGAATCGCAATCACTTAGTCACACCAATTCGGGCACTTCTTTGTTTGTCTTGAACCATACTCATTTCTACATAGTTGCTCCACTCTCCTGGATTTCTAATCGCACGCAGCTGGAGTTTGTCATGCTTTTTTCTCTAACTGTAGTGCTCTGATCATGTGTTACGCTACGTTTGACTCATGTACAAACAAACATTATCATGGGAGAACCTGTGTGTTAGACGAGTGCCCTTTGTGGTGTGGTTTTTACAAGCGCCTTTGAAAGTCGCTCTACTTCCTTTGTCTTGGGCTCGTTTCCTTTTGCCACCGCACAGTACCTTCACAGAGTAGCCAATTCAAAATGCTGTCTTGTTCGTGCTGGCCTGTGCCTTCTTGTTCATTTTCGGACGTCGTGGCTACATTGTGATTCATCATTGCTCTTTGTAAACCATATAAGCGCAGGCAAGAAGAGAGGGACTACCCACCCAGCAGTGCACTGAAGATGTCTCCGTGAATGGTGACGAATCGTCTGCAAGTCAATTGCCAGGTTCGTCGAACAGATCAGCAACCACTTGATCAACTTCCAGTTAATGCACCCGATTTACCAGTATTCCAAAGCATTACTACTGCTACTTACGGTTGTATCCTCCTCCGTCAGCTAGCAAAGTCTCATTCGAAGTTTATCCTAATTTTCTTTCGTTTTTTATCTTTATAAACCTTACTAAGCATCGTTAACAAGATGTCTTCTAATTCGATACTGACTTGCTAATAGCAAGCATTTTAACTGCGCGTTAGCTCGAGGCCTGTTGAACGGGTGGGGTTCACAGTAACAGAATACTTGCAAAACTCTGAAAGTTTGGATGTGCGTGTGGATAAATTTTAATCCTCGCGCGAAAAAACCCGTTGCTGTCTTTGCTCGGGGGTTGGAGCGCAGATGCTTTGTCTGCTTGAATCCAGCGCCACCTATCGACTTTGGCTGAAGTTCCGTTGAATCGCTCTTCCCCTCGATGGCCACTGGCGGGGGCTCAAAAACTTGCACAAACTCTGAACCTAATGTAGCAGTTTCACAAGGACCACCACTTCCAACGTCCTTTGAAGGCACACCTTTTGATGTTATGGTCTGTACAGTTGAATATGCTGGCTCCGAGTCCATTCACAATCTTGTGGATCCCGATCAGTCATTTTCTGTTGCATTTTCTGCGTCCCGTTATAGTTTTGGTTTCAACGTAAGAAGAAATATCGCAAAATATTGTATGTTTGCGGTTTGCAGAAGTTAGCACAATCAGCCATGGAGGATGGAGTGTAAGAGCGCAATTCCACTGACACTAAGGAGTGGGCTTTGGAAAGTGGAATTTAAAAAACTCACCATAGGAGGGGATATTTCTTGAGGAAGAAGAGCCCATAAATAAGTGAAGCCAACTAGAGTCGGAGAAGAATTTAGCGCAGACCACGTTTTGGGTGAGCATAAGAGATATTTGTCTAGTGTTCCTTGTGAGTTTCCCGCTTCCTTGACCGACGGGGCATTAGCCCATTTGACCCCGGGTACCCTTCCGCCCGAAATTGAAGTGTACTCTATTCGATATTCCCCACACTGGTCTCTTCAGCTGTTAAGTAACACAGAGTTGGAGGTAGCGCTGAAACTTAATGACAATATCAAGTGCCCAGCGTATATTTGCGTTAGTGTATGGACCCTGCTGTGCGGGAATTGGATCCTGCGTCCTGTTGACTCGAGACACTGAATACAAAGGAGCCATCAGCTCAACCATGACGTCCAATGCGAAGCTGTTTGGAAACCGAAGTAGGTTGGTGAATGATGGCATGACACTACCGTACACAATCTGATGGCAATCCAACAACTTTTTCTTCCTACTCGTGACTGTCCGCTCTCACCCAATCAGATCTTTAATTGTAGCTACAGACATATTTCTTACCCGGCCCCAGCCGCCTCTGGAACGAGTTCCCTTTAACCCGCTGAAAACTTCGTTTGGATACAATCATCCCGATTTTGCGATTTCAGATTTCCATCTTAACAAGTTATGCAAGCTTACCTACGGATTTCGTTTCGCCCCATGCATTAGCATTACCACGCCCTCCCAAATAACTTTTACATCTGATCTCCGTTCAACAGCGACACCATTGATTGTGCTTGGCTTCAGTGTGCACCATCTTTTTCAGACAATAGTTGCTATTTACATCAGTTAGGAATTTCTCCACCTCTTCATTTTTATTTGTGCATTTCGTGCTCCTAGTCATCTACCAAACCGTCCAAAGTCACTCGCGGCAAGCAACGGTTTTTCAGGTTTAGTTGAAGTTAACCTGCTTCAGAATTCAACTAGTGGTAACTCATGCCTCGTTGTACTGGGATTTGTTTTCGAAAATTCGCAATGGGTTGTGGAATACTCATGACAAGAATCGGTATGGCTGCGCAGATACTGACGAGAGCTTTTATCGCTCATGTGGTGCGGTAATGAGCAACATTCTTACAATCGTACGGATAGTGGAAAGAGTTTGTTTTCCTCAAATATTGGCGTTCTCAAAAAGCAATTTTCGGTAGAACATAGACATATAGTTCCGTTCCCTTCGGTTTATTTTATGGTCGCTTCCCAGAGGGTTGAGTTGTGGCCCAAATCCCCAGCACGGCCGAATCTGAAGCTAAGCTTTCGAGTTTTGGTGAACTAGTCTACGAATGCTTATAGGGAATCTTTTATCTGGTATGGGGACAAACTAAAATGTGGAATGAGGCGTCTGTAGGCTTCTGTGAGATGCACGTTTTGGGGACGCCGTTCGTTAGTAGACGTGCGCCGCTTTACCCGTCTCTTTCCAGTGCTCGTAACACTTGTGTACTGTGTCCATGGTAAGGTGTTACACTTTTGGTGCAAATGGTGTCCCGTGTTAATTCGGAATCCACCTATGGAAGAGTGGATGTAGAAAAGATAACGACAAAAATGGGGACCCGAGTCATGCGCGAGCTTCTTTGGTTTGGTTATAGCTTCTTGGTGGATAGGTGGGCCTGGTTTAGTTTCAAGCAATCCACAGCTAAGACTGACTGAAAAGATGACCCAAAGGCAGAACCCCTTGGGACGGTTTGCTACATTTTCACAACTTGCGGTTCATTCTTCTAGATGCCAATCTGAATACGCCTGGTATTTATTTTCCCCAAGTCATGCAGAAGGCCTTCGTACACACTTCTATTTATTCTTCGATCCTCACAAAATTTACGTGCAACCTTGAAATTTTATAGACTAATCAGGTATTTGCATCGTCTCCAGTGGACCATTGAATATATCACCAGCAATCAGGAGAGCCTTACATCACTCTACCAAGTGCGATATAATCAGTCTCATACACGGCACCGTAGAACCTTTGGGAAAACCAACGGTCGTTCCGCGGATTCCTTGATAAATTTAAATAATTTCTCATACTCCACAGCATGCTTTTCACATCACCTGCACTTTAGAATAATTTATACTGGGACTGTCCCTTCCAACTCCCGGGTTGATCAGGACGGTATCGTTTATTTTGCCTTCAACCTCAATGGTTTTTAAGACTAACTTGGTGAGTTTCGTGAGCAATCCCAACAACTAACTATCGACCGTTTCAGACAAGTCCTCCAGCCTTAGACTCCAGAACCCCTGCGCATCTTTTAGATGAGACACCATGTTCTAAGTTCATCTTGACAACCGAACTGTGCATCACACCAGTTATGGATCTTCGCAAAGATTTCGAAACTTCTAACACATCGAAAAGCCTCCTTGCACTCTCCTTATTCAGAGAAGGTAAACAAAATTGTGGGTTTTCTTATTCATACACTTGTTGAACGAATGACGCAGATTTATTTCGTTCATTGCCTTATCAATCATTTTATCCTGGAACAATATGAGGCTGCCTAATGCCCTTGGCTGCACAATGGGTATGCGCTCAAACGTTCCCCATGTATTCTCTGGGTTAGCACCCTCGGAAACGTTCCCCAACTAGGGAGCCTTTCCAGAAGCATCAGCCTCTCCTTAACCGCTCTCGTCCCTGCTGCTGTCTAATCCACATACATGGTCTCTCCCAAACCAGGTTCGATACTGTTTTAATTTTCATTGAGTAATTCTCGGTTATGTGAACCCTGGCAAAAATCTTTGAAAATTTCATCCTGCGTTCATTACGCAGTGGAACCGTTCAGTTAAATCCTGTGTACAATCTTTTGATTAAAAGTTCCTTAAATAGCGATTGCTAGGGATTTTTCAACTATGCTCCTCACGATCGACTGTGCCCTGGCACTCCAGTCCACAGAAATTCAGCTGTCTCCTTTCGCTTGCCAATAATACTGACACACATGCCTTACATGCTTACAACAAACGCATATCACTGGGCTCAGTAGATGGTGATAATGGTAATGTTTATTCCCAACTCGTGGATGGCATGCCGTCAAGCATTATTATAAGGTTACAGTAAGAATAAAAGCATGACTAGCAGGGATTGTGGGTACAGATTTTTTGGGGAAAAGGACCACGTCATAAGCGGCGGGCATTATCCGATGTAGGCGTGGTCACCACTAAACCGGCACGGGCAGGGAAGCACAGTTGCTCTGCGTTTTTTGGATAGAATATCGAGCAAGGTCGGACGGTTAGGTTTTGAAGGTGGCGGGCGAAAAACAAAGCGACGGAGTGCAAAACAAGAAGCTTCCTGCCTGACACACGACAGGAAAAGCGTAAACGGTGGAAAATGAGGAACCAGAACATCAGATCTGGTGAAGCAGCAGAGTTGGCGTCATCCAGCTGGTCAAGTTGAACTAAAACCTAAAACCACCGCTGAGACTTCGTGGACTTGGACTGTTCGGCTCATGGCCAGGGTCACAAAACGCGTAAGTGCCGATGATGAAGTGGAGGGATTAGCAAAGCGGATAAGTAGTGGCAGGAATCTCAGAAACATGGTGTAAAGTGAAACTGTAGAGATTCACTGGTGTCGCTGTTGTGGAGTCGGGCATAATAGTTCCTTGGAAGAGCGAGCTGGTGGCAACACACGAGCAGGAACGCGAACTGTATAGAAAGTTATTGAATTTTGCAGGAAGCACGGACACATAGGAATGGTTAAACTCGAACGAAAGGTTCCGCAGACTGGAATGAACATGTCATGGAGGCAGCTGAGGCCAAGTGGGGAGCTTGTCCGTATTTGAAGTTAATGGAATGGGTGGGCGAGAGGGTACGGTCGAGAGTAGGAAGGGAATAGTTGCGGGTATGCTATCAAACTGGCTATGGAAGTGCCGTGCCATCATTGGCCTGACATACTTCCGTTGTTGGACAGCCCCGTAACGGACGTCACATTTAGGGTCATTGGGCTTGGATGTGCGATTCTTTGAGCAGCGGGATTCTTTTCAGGTTGGCCAAGGAAACAAAGGAAGAACGAAGCCGATATAAGATCGTAGGTTTTCTGGTCCGTTAAGGGATCCTGAGGATGTAGATCATAGGCAAGGTGAAGTGGATAACAGCCAACCAGGTCGTCCATACCTGATACTGCCGAAGTTCAAAGCTTGGGAAGATGAGGGAATAGGATGAGATTAGTAAAGCATGGTGAGTTTGAGGAGAAATCAGATGGGATAATGTGCATTATTAGAAAGAAAAACTTGACGTCTACCGCGATTAGGGTGATGACAACAAGTGATTATATGAGATAGGATAGGGATGGATTTGTGCTTAGTAGACTAGCGACCAAGGGTTGGGTTTGTTAACATATGATATTAAAGTTCAAGGGATCTAGTGCAAACCTATATAAGCACGCATAGTGGTGTTGTAAGTAGGGAAATCAAATGTATAAGGACTGATGAGAGTGAACTTCCGAGATGATGGACTAGTTAATCGGGCTTTTATTAAATGAGTTGGACAGTACCAGGAGAGGAAGTCAATGTAAGAAAAATAGTCAACAGTCCCCGAAGCACTGCTATTAGCTTCAAGTTAACAAGTGGTGCACGGCGAATAGAAAGCCTTTGGGCACTAGTCTTGCATGCTGGTAGCTGGGGGTTGAGATCCCCCGCATACATATATTTCCCATTGTATATGTTCACTCCTGAGAGAGAAAGGTAGCTGCATGTGTTTTGTTTGGTCGACTAAGTGGGCTTTGGTGCGGTACAACCCTAATTATGACAAGGGCAGCTAGAGCTACACACGTCGATGTAAGCCATAGGCACCACAGAGTCTCCAGGCTACTCCATCTGTTTTTACTACGAATTTCTTTTTTAACAGACTGGAGGCCAGTTTTTTTCATCGTCTGTAGCTTTCTTCTTTGCCGGTTAAATGACAACAGGAACGAGTTCAGCCCAGCGGCAACAAACAAAAAACAACAGTGCTCTTTTATTGATTTCCTGAATTAACAGCCATGCTCAGAACCACCGGCGACGGGCGAAGCACCCGTGCTACCGGAGGGGTGTTGGGTATACGAACGCACCATGCAACGCAACAGGGCGACCCTCCCTGCAGGACGTACCGACCACCACGCGAGGTTTTCCTCCCTCGTGCATGCTACCAGATCTGCAATGTGGAATGCCACCAAGCAGTCATAATTGTGGCTTGCCCAGTAGTAATGAACTCCAACTTCCAGACAATTTTATCAGGTCGGGGGAAAGCCAGGCCAGTAAAACGGCTCAATCATTTCGAACAAGCAAAGTACAAACAGCCGCTGGAAAAGGCAGGTCGCGGAGGCAAATGAGGCGGCAGCTACCATTGGGACAATGGGGACAGAACGGAGATGGCCAGAGCTTGTGAACCATGGCTAAACAATGACGGAGCGTGAGCTATCGAGCCAAACGGCGGCGTACCGCAATGTTGCGTGCGTGTGCTGAATGGGTTGCGTAGCGTATAATACGTTCTAAAGCATGAGGAACTCTGACTTGCTTGTTTTATGTTGGTAAGGGTAAGAAAAGACGAGGCACCACTCATTAAACAGAGCGGATAGAGTAGTCCAGCGCAGCTGGAAGGAACCTGGCACAGGTTGCTTTAAGCAAGTCGAAGAGGTAGCAACGTATAGTGAGGGGGTTGCTTATTTTTTTAAAAAGTTATTGTTCTCATAACTTTTTTCGTTCACTATTTATACCTTCGCGAAGCTCAGAGGTGGTCTGGACCCCGTTCATAAAGGAGATCGGGGGATAATTGGGTATTAAATAGAGCGGCTGCGGCTTCTCACGCAAGGAAGTTATCTGCAGACCGTGAAAACATATGTTGGTGTGTGATATTTCGAAACCAATCAGAGAGGCTGTTCCAGATGCGAGTGTAGTAAACCAGAAAGAAGTAGTGTCATAGGTTTGTACGCGCTTGAGGGCACACTAAGAGGTTGCTGAATTTACGGAATTAATGGCGAGTATATGACTTTACTTTTGGCCTAGCCTCTGCTGTGAAAGTATTTCGGTACAGCAGACGATGTGAGAGAGTTAAAGTTAGCTTTAACCGTCTGAGCCATAGTGGCTCAAGGCCTACGATTATTCAGCGGGAGTGGTAGCAGAGGGGGCTGTTCTTTGGGAACAACTTTTTGGTGAATGAACGTTGGACATTCTCGACCGCCAGACCACAACTTTGGGTCTTTGCTCTCTGTGGGATGAGTGACAGGGTTCACATTAATTGTGAACGTATCAGCTTGGACGGAGCAGCGACAGGAAGTTATGTGGGACTTGGAAGAAGAGAACCTTAGGCTATAGACACTTGGCCAGCGAGTCAGAGAGTCTAAGTCTTGTTGGATCTGGCAAAAGGCAAGAGTTTTAGCAGAGCGAGGAAACGTGTAAGCGATTTTTATATCGTCCGCAAAAAGGAAGGGTTTACCATGGGATACGGCGTCGAAGATGTCATTGATATACACTGAGAAGAGGATAGGGCTTAGCACGCCCTCTTGAATGACTCCACTGGTGATCGGTAGTGGGGATGACTCACCAATTTGTGTTGTCTGTGACCTATCAGTTAGATAGGAGGTGAACCACCGAAGTAAGGATCCAGTGATGCCAACAAAATTGAGTTTCTTCAGCAGGGATGCATGAGGGACCCGTTCAAAGGCTTTCTGGATATCCAGGTAGGCTGTAACAATAGAGTGTCCGGCATCATAGGTTGCAGTGACGGTCTCAGAGAAGTGCAGCTAGCAGCCATTGATGGATCTTTGACACAGAACTCCGTACTGTCGGTCATCTATGGCATTTGTGGCTAGGAGGAACCTGATTAACGGGCCTTTGACCAAACGTTCAAGGGTTCGCATTAAAAGAGAGGCATGATGGATCCCTCTGTAGTTGGAAGTAGTTTGTCTCGATCCGGATTTAAAAAGGGGGCGAACGACAGATCGTTTCCACTGGGAGGGGACGATTCCACGTTTGATGGAATGATTAAAAAGAGTTAAGACAAGGGTTTTGACATCTTGACCGCCTTGACCCAGGGCACGTGATGGTATGCCGTCAGCCCCCGGCACGGTGGAGTCCTTGAGGGTTTGAAGAAGGGCTGATACATCAGCTAGGGAGATGGTCATGTTGCTAAGTGCTGGGAGGTTTCTCTGTTGTGGAGATGTGTAATATGCAGCAGGGCTTGTGGGATTGAGTTTGGAAGGAGAGAGCAAGTAGCAGCTGGCAAAGTAAGCGTTCAGGTGGTCAGCTTTATTAACAGGAATGGTGATACAAACGAATGACATCAGTCCTTCCGTTTTTTTTTAAATATTCATGGGTAGCCTGGTGGTGTGCTAGGCTCACGGCTAACATCAACGTGTAAAGCGTGGCCACCTTCGTCTAAGTTGGGTTGTACCACCCCAATTCCAATTCATCATCCAGACACACCACACCCGTTCTTTGAAGCAATCATATACACATAAAACGTAAATTCCTCATTATTTCCTGCTTACCAGCAGTCACAGCTAGCGCCTAATGGATGATTTTGCCATGCACCATTCGTTTCTTGGGGCTGAGAGCAGTGACTCGGTAACTGGCCACCCAAAATTTTACCTCCCTGTTGAGTGAGGTAGTGGATTCCAGATAAACTACGGTTCTTATTTAATATCTCGGAAGCTGTTGCCCAACCGCTTATTATTTGTCTTCTGTCCCTGTTTACATTAACGCCCCCTTTGCATAACCGAGATCCTTTGATTGGAATTTTTGCTGAGCCAAAAACTACCGCCATGTAATCTCACCATGTAATCACCTGTTCCAACTAGTCCAACGGCCGGCCTCCCTGCTTCGGCGGCTAAGTCCTTACCTTCCCAAAATTAGGCACCTACTCTGGCCCAGCTAGTACTTGGCTTCTAGGTCAGCCAACAAAATCCACCTCTTCCTGGGTTCATTTAGATTGCTGCCATCCCCTTTTCGATTTTTTTCTATTGGACACCGTTCAATCTGATGCCTCCTGGCACTCACCAGATGCTACTGCTCTCATCCTATCTCTTCCTCATTCTCCCTCTACCCAAGCTTCAAACTTCGGCTGTAGTCGCGCAAACGCCCCGTACAACCGTTATTCATTCAATCTGGCTTGTCCGCGGTCTACACTCACATAGTCCTCCTACTGATCGGAAATTTTACGTGACTCGACCACAGCCTCTCGCCCACTCGAGCCTGTAATCACAACCACAGAAGAGTTTTTCACCTGGCCCCAACCGTCTCGTTCTAAACCGCTGAACATATTCTTCGGATTTAACCAACCTAGTTTCCCGCCGAAATTTCGGTTTGCCTCCCACAAGTTCAATTTCATTTACGGCGTTCGATTGGCCCTATGCACTGGCACTATCTCCCAATCAAAACTACCCATTACATCTGACCTCCTTACAACAGTGACACCAGTGAGTCTACTCAGTTTCAATTTAAACCATATTTTTGAGACAAAACTTGCCATTTGTCTCGAGATCGAATTCTTCAATCTCCATCTCCATTTCCGCATTTGGTGACCATAGCCATTTACCCGACCGACCAAGGTCACTCATGGCCTGCAACTGTTTTCAGTTTTAGTTCAGGTCGGCAGGCCCCATCTTTGAACTAGTCGTACCTCGTGCCCATTGTCCTCGTTTTTTTGGTCCCCACAACTGTGGTGACCTTTCACGTGATAAGCATGCCCGTTGTGTTGTTACCCGCCACGTTCAGGTTGCAACGACCCGATCATGCCTCAATCGGCATGCTCCCCACAAGTTATTGTTATAATGATCATTATTTTTATTAACGCCCACTGTTTATGGCACTGTCCCTTTTCCGAGCAACCCCATATTCCCGCAAACCCCGCCAGTCATTTTTATTCTGACTGTAACATTGTGATCATGCCTGGCGGCATGCCGCCCACCAGTTGGGAATAAACATTATTACTTTCATTATTGTTATTATTGAAATTGCCACCAGGCCCTGAATATGTGACATTGCATACCACATCGTATATCCGATGGACACCCATTTCGCCCACACCTGTTGTGGTCCATCGATAGTTGTGGAGATCAGCGGGTATTGATCTCGCTCATGATTGAGGCTAGGTGCACCACAGGCGCTGAGAGGTTGGGTTAGAGCGAAAATTTCAACAAAATGGCACATGTCAACCCTGTAATCTGCAAGAAAATTCTTTCAAAACGTTGCATGAGCGAAAAACGAAGCCAATTTTGAACGTACCGCGTACCAACTCACCAAACCAAATTGCGTTCAGAAAATGCCACTCCCAAAGCTTTGGGCGGGCCGCATAATCCGGTAACCTTAATGTCTCCGAAACTGCAACCCTGCCCTTGACTCTTCGGCGTGGTTTTGAAATGCTAGTCGACGGGCCACTTCGCCATTTCCGACAGGATTTCCGATGTTCATCGGTAGACATTTGTGGAGGTTTATCCATGGCTCTACCTGTATGAACCTTTCTATTCTTCCGAGTGGCTTCAAACGCAGAGGCCTGGTGGCGTTGGGTTGTACCTGAACGTAACATTGACCGACCTAGTTTTACTGTGCGATGCCACTCCCGCAGTTTCACGATGCGTTGTTGTTTTAGCCTTCACTACCTGTTCTTTGTTAACTATGGACCCTCATGTTTGCTGGACGACGGCTTATTTCCATTGCAAACATTTAGGCAACTCCACATAAACACTGAATATGCATGTCTTCCTGGGTAAATTTCTATCACGTCGGACCTTCAGGGACAATTCTTCGTCAACGCTCATGCGGGACGTGCAAAGGATCGTCTAGCATCAGCAAGTACACGAATTCTCCGGATAATGGGCAGGACAGCTACGACCACCACTGGATTTCTCTGATATTGAAAGAATGCATTTGGTCGCTTAAATGATGAACCAGAATCTTTTTGGCTCATTATGAAAACTGTGTGGCTGCTTTTGGCCCCATCTGGTACTAAGCCGGTAGGCAAGATCTGCAAACAACCGTTCAAAAGTTCAGATTTCAGGAGGTGAGCTTTTTTCAACCAGCCTGAAATGAGGGCGTGATTCAGAAAACAAAACTCACACTAACATTCTTCGGCAAATTTACAGAAGGAACCAGCCCGTGCTCTAACGGCTCAGAAGTTGCCCATGAGGATTTAGCCATTGAGAAATGAAGCTTAAATTCAACGCCAAAATTTAGTTACACGATGCCCAGAGGACGAGTTCCCATTTCATAGGACGCGGGGCCGTCGTAACCCATGGATTCAACACCTAAGTGTATGAAAAGCAAGCCATGATAGTAGCTCCTATCAGAATAACTTCGAAAGTAGTAGTTAGATAGGTGCGACACTAACAAATAAGCCGCCTAAGAAGAGAAACGGAGGACCCACAAAAGATCTGATAGCAGCAACCGGAGCCTATCGCCGACGCTATTCATGTTTGTATTCTGCCCTGTCTACTTGATGGAGTATTCCCAATGGCCCCAATGGGAACAGCGCTCAGCTCGGCCAAATACTTCCTTCCCCTGAGTCATCAGGCGCCCGGCAAAGGCAAACTTCTTCTGACTTTAAATTCATTTATTGTCGCCGTAGTCTGTAAGACTAGTCGCCGCTATCTGATTGGCAGCTATGCGCTTCTAGGCCTCACTAGTATATCACGTAAGACGGTGGAACCTCTTTCGCTGTAAGACGTTCTGAACCGCCTCGTCACCAACAAGTTGGTATACTGACTAGACGTAGAATAGTACAAGCCATCATTGCTTGACAAATATGCTCGTGTCCATGAACAGCTGCTTTGAGCCAATCGAACACTCATACTGAGCACCATGTTTCGCTACCTTTCAAGGCATTCGGCCGGTTTCCCAACGTCCTGCCTCTTCGTAAGGCTATGAAATTCAAAGGAAACTCTACCTTGCATAAAGCCATTCTTTCTGACAGAACGTCTCTATTAAAACTCGGACCCGTCCACTGCTTTCGCCAACGGTCTTCATTAGAATTTTTGAGGCTCTATCCAACATAGGCCTATTCTGTCGACGCCAACGACCTTTTGAATCGTGCCTGAGTCTAAGTCTAATTTTTACATATGACGAAATCTTTGGGTTCCAACACCACTATTTGAAACCGACGCCGACGAAAAAGATCAGTAGCCACTGCACTGTTACCTTCCTGTCACCGATGAAAACTGTATCCTCATGTCATTTGAATGGAGATAAACGAACACTTTCGTCGTAAATGGTGAGAATAGGCCGGAACATGTTACGAAACGGAGTAGCCAAAGTACTTGTGTAGCTGCCGCCTTTCAAGTACGTGCTCTTTCGCTCATTGCGAAAATCAGCACAGAAAGCGTTTGACTGCCTCTCTATGACTTGGCCCACTTTCTCTCACATTACTCGCGTGGTCTTCCAGATGCACTACGGAAGACAGCCAGATTGTGAAATCAGGAGGCAAGAAGGTCTAGTCCATCTACAGCCTGTCCAGCAAGCGGATGTAAAGATGACTGCCATGCTTGAAGCTGCTGCTGCTTATACTCCCAGGAGACCCTTGATTCCCCTCTCCAGACCATCTTAGCCCCTCAGGTGACCTGAAACTTACTGGGGGCTTTTCGTCTAAGAGTTAGCCGGTAAGCTTTTAACCATTAACCATATTTTGCACAGAGAAGGTACCGCGGAAAGACTCTCAGGGTTAGAGGGTGAAACTTCATTATGCAACACTGTCCCTCACTTTGGGTAGTTTTTGAGTGGAATAACCATCCTCCACAGTTGTTGGCGTTGCATTCAATTCAGCTCAACTTTAGATGTTTCTTTATGTGAGTTCATGCGATGGCAAGCTGGCAGATAGAAGGTGAGACCTCAAGCAATGTTGCCGTGCTCCTCTTTACGTGGGACCTTCAGGCGAACCGAGGCGGTTTAAAAAGAACAAGCTGCTCCGTGGAGGCAGTGCATACGCATCGATCATGTGTATCAGTCACTGGATCCGCAATTACGTCAGTTCAATCTGGAGCAATTAAACACATCTCACTTCTTTTATGAGACTATAACAGCATGCCGTTCACTGGGATAGTGCTTTCAGTTGTGGCAGTGACGTTAATCCATAGGCGCGCTGCTGATTTTATGCCGGTGAGTTGCTTTTGGAGAATTTTCTGAACTTTCGACAGCCTATCCATCCAACGCTTCCTCTGTTGTGTTCGTAGGACTGTTAGTTGCACAGTAACCGATGGATGTGGTGAAATAATTCCGTATCTCACAAAACGTGGATTATACTTAAACATGCAACTCTGCTTGATCCTCAAGAAATCCTTGAAGCTCTTCAGTGGGTCACCTCGCATGGCCTTGAAACGATGACCTTCGGCACGCCCCTTGAATATCTCGAATTTTAATGGTGAGCTCTGTTGGCTACATTTTTGGGTTGACTAGATCCGAGGTGTCTGATGGAAGTGCCCGTAGACTGCATGGAATTTTGGGCTCTAGTGTTCGGTTTGATTGTGCGCCTGCTACAGCCATGCTTCTTGGAAGTTTCAGCGATATGTTTTAGGTGTCAGGAGCAAAATACGCTCCGTGTATCTGATCGATTTTGAACATATCGATCTGCGGCGGGTTCGCGAAATGCATTGTGCCATGCGTATTTCACAAAGTGTATGCCAAACTGACATGCATAACAAATTATTAATCGGGAAGTAAACGAAATTGCGTTCTTGTCTGATGAAACAAAACCCTACCTCGTATTTTATTAAGACCTGGTCAACTCTTGGCATATGCGATTTTGAAATTTAGATTCCTGGAACTAGGTACAATTCAGGACAGCAGAAGACCAGGGGAAGAACGCCAGTGCAAAACTGCGTATTGCTTTATGTACCGGTTGAACGACCCAGTGATAATACACGGAAATGAGGCTGGTGTGGTTTTTCCCGAGTCCGTGTCAGTTGTCCGAGTCTCTCCGGTAGAGGGCAGCAGGCCATCATGGACGTGCGATCGCTCGCAGAATCTATTTCCTACCCTCGTGTTTTTTTAGGTACAAACATAACAAGTTATAGAAAGCTCTTTAGAATGCAGTGCCAAGCCTATCATCTTCCTTCTGAAGAACTGAATCATTGCCAGCTGTAAACTCCATCTTTAATGGATTTGCTTTCGTGGAGTCGGCTTCCTTGGAAAAAAGCCCATCCCAGTAGTTGACAGTTCTTAATGAAAAGGTGCTGTCGGATGAAGGCCTTAGGCGCTGTTTGTATATCCCCTTCATCTGTTCTCCCAGTGACAAGGGGCGGGGAGATGGAAATTCAAATGAGTCTTCAGCTTCCCCGTTCTTGAATAGTGACAGGTAAATATCAGGTTTTCCCTGAATCAACTTCTGTAAGGAATAAAGAAACATCATGCAAATCAGCCGCAGTCTTCGTTGACCCATTCACAATCTGCAGCAGCTTCTCGTCTTTAATACTGCCCGAAGTGGTGACTTGGCTGGCGTGTTCCAGCCGCGATCGGACGTAGGTCTTATGTAAGAGCTGGAGATCTTGTCTTGTGACCTTTGGAAATGACCGATTGATAAAATGCGGAATTCCGTTCAGCGGTGGATTGTTTACGAAAATGTTCGGGAGATACAGATGCCCAAGTCTTTTTTCAACTGTTTTCGGAGGCGAGATGGCTCAGTGGTTAGAGCGCGAATTTACTGACCGGAAGGTCCGTGGTTCGAACCCGACCTCTGCCTCTCGACTTGCCCTGCCTAGGCTTGGGCAACCTGGCAGCATCCCAGCCCTCATGCTTCCTTCGGGTGGCATGGCAGCTAGGCACCGAAAGGATGTTACAGCTGAACGATTTTTTTTCGGAATTGGGGCTCCAGAGTCATCTTTTAATATGTAGAAGCAACGAGCTGGAGCTAACTCAGTGGTTAAGGCGCCAGCTTACGGACAGGGAGTTCCGTGGTTCGTACCCAACCTCGGCATCTCGACTGCTGTCTAGGCTTTGGCAACCTGGAACTATCCCAGCCCTCGTGTCTCCCTCCGTTGGCATGGCAGCTAGGCACGGTGAAGGTGCTACAGCTGAGCGATATAGAACCAGTGTTTAGAATCACAGCCGAAGGACATATGAACGCATTTCAGGCCATCGGTATCCATACCCCAGTCATTCAACCAGCGTTTCGCTGTGTCCGTGTCCATTTGTATGGCGACCGAGTCTAGGGTATTCAGAATCCTTAAGTCGTCTATGCTGAGGAAGATCTTTAACGTAGATAAGGAGCAGCAATGGTCCAAAGGCTGATCCCTGAGAGACCTCTTGCCCACCAGCCGTCGGTTTCGGTAGCTCCCGTCCTGTATTGAACCTGAACGATCTGAACTTCAGAAGCTTCCGTACAGCAGAAGCTACCTCTACAAGCATATATGGTACAGAGCCTTTTAAGCAAAATAAAAGGTCAGATATCAGTTCCTTAGTCCGTAAGAGTGTCCATAAAGAGTAGCAAATGTGTAACGCATGGCTGCTTCAATGCGTATCCTTTCTGCGCTAGAGGGACCAAGTCGTTTTTAAGCAGATAATGAAGAAGGACCTTGTAGCTAATGAGTTCGAGACTTTTATCAGGCTGACTCATCTGTAACTGCTTGGTAGTCACCTGCCCCCACCCCTGTATATGGGCACCACCACAGCTGTTTCCAAGCATATGGAAAGACTCCAAAGCTGAGGTTATGAAGAAGGTCCGGAAGTGGCTTTGATGAGGTCAGCGGTGAAGTCGACGCTGTATTGGGAGATGTTGAGTGGATGGGCTATTTCGAACTTGGGACAGTTTGAACTCAAAAGAGGAGTTTCGCACAACAGTGTAGGATCACGTGTAAGTGAAATTGCTGGCGACTTTGTTTGAGGCCCAGTCACCCAACTGCCAAGCTCGGCGAACAGACCAACAACCAAGAATAGTTGGAGCCTACACAATTGGTATCCCACGCGGTGCCGGCTGAAGTGCTTCGAAAAGACAAAAAGGTTAGTGGCGACCCGCGGGATGACCCGGATTGTGGAATAGTTCAACGAACTATATCTAGGTACTGCACCTCGAGCAACACCCTAAAGTTGCTCGAAGCTCGGCCACGTATTTCTGCTGGTCGAGAATAAAATGCCACTAGACGAACTGTCAGACTTCACTAAAAATAGCATCTGGTCGGATTGAGAAGCTTGGTAGGTCAAGAAAGCTGAAAAGATAGAGGGGGCGAGAAACTGAGAATATGCGTCAACTGTTTCAAGTGCTACGCGCAGCGAGCCCAAACAAGCCTCCGGTGAGTCAGTCGATCACTGAAAACAAGCGCTCACTTATCTGTAAAAAAATAGTTGAGCTGAATACATTCAAAGACAATTCAACTGACCACCTGAAGTTGCTCAGCCAGGTTCCCAACCGGCAACACAGATTTGGACAGTGAACTTGGAACCCCCGACGGCTTCGGAAATGAGCGAACGCCTTTAGTCCCTCAATTCAATTCATTTCAATTTAACAGGTATAAACCGTGTACCATAGGCACATTGGTTCCAGCTGCTACAATTTCGATCACCGGAAAACGGGAGAGTGTGGAACATACAACCAAGCCTTGGAGGCGAAGGCATGTTCAGTTTGTTCGGAAACTGGGTAGTCCATCAGGAGTTGCCGAGCTGCTGGCCCTGACGAAATTCCACCCGCTCTGTTCAAAGATGGGAGCGAAATCCTCAGTCGTTGCTCGTCTAACTTATTTGCCTATACCTGGTCGAAAGAGACCGTCCGAACTAACTGGAGTGAGTCAATAATGGTACCCATTTAAAAAGTGCTCGCAATGAGTGTGGCAATCACAGGAGAATTTGCTTGACCTAGTTGTAACCAGACGGGGTCGCTTATTTTGTGTCGTCTTACAAAGGCTTATCCAAAAACACTTGCGCCTCCTCCTCTTCGAAAACGACAACGGTGTCGTCTGCACATTCCAGATCGACAAGGTCTTCGTCACAGGGTTTTGAAGACCTTCCAGCGTTCATCGATCCCAAAAGTAAATAGGAATGGAGAGAGTGGGCATCCCTGACGGACACCGCTTTGTGTACGGAAGCTCTCGAAGAGCTCTCCGTATATTGTCACACGTCCGGAAATCTGAAAATACAAAGGACTATTATGTTCACAAACTTCCGCGGCATTCCTTGATGGCAAGGGTGTCAAGGAGAACAGACCGGTCAACCGAGTCGAGTGCCCCTTGGAAATCCAGGAATACTAAAATTCTGGGTCGTTTGTACGTATGACTTTGTTCTAGCACCTGACGGAGCGTGAAGATTTGGTCAACGCAGCCCCTACCAGGTCGAAATCCTGCTTGCTGCTCTCGAGTCAGTGTTTCACAAGCCACCACAGGGAGACGAAGCACAAGTGACGCCAACAGTCGTTACAACCGAGGTCATGCTAATCCCCCTGTGGTTGCCACACCCACTACGAACCCCTTTTTTGAAAATGGGCACTAGCACCGACTCCCGCCAATAATCTGGGACAGTCTCTCTTTCCCAAATTCAGGCGAACAGATCAGATAAGCGCTGATAGGGGTTTTCACCCCCATCTTTGAACAATGCGGCTTGTAGGTCATATGAACCAGAAGCTTGGTTGCGCTTGGGAGAACACATGCAGTCATAAACCTCCGAGACCGTAGGGGGCTCTACGTTCTCTGTCCAGGGTTCTACGTCAATTGTGGGCTCCAGGTGAGTGGCAACTGGTGGCCACGATAACTACTGTTCGAAGTATTCGGCCAAATAGTCGAGGCGTTCTTTACTCAAGATGGTCACTCCATTCTGATCGTTGATGGTTTCGCTCACAGGAGGTTTCCGGAGTCCGGTCGCATGGATCAACTGAAATAATCTGGCATTACCGGCTTTCTGGCCTCTTCCATTTCCTTGGCTTTCCGTGTCCACCACATTTCACGGTCGGCTTGCACGCTTACTTTCACTTGACGTCTGGCAATTCGTCGCATCAAGTTATGTTCGGGACCGGCTGGGATATTCCTCCGAGATTTAAGCAATGCCACTGTTCGGTCTGATATTCAGTGCTTGGGTGGGCCTGGTAGCGCCGTGCCACAGCTAAAATTCCCGGCACTGTGCAAAGAGGTGGCGATCTCGTTTTAGCAGGAACTCACAGCCGATAGTGGAGCAGTTGGAAGAGACTCCAGAAGACGATTCTGGAAGATTCGCTTAAGATCTAGAGCTGCCAGTCTCTCAGTTGCTAAGCAATTTGTCCGCACCTTACGTGGTGCTGGAAAACGAAAGGGGAAGCGACTCCGGACGAGCGCGTGGTCGGAATCCGCAAATGTGTTCCAAAACGAGCGGCAGTCAGTTATTGGTCCGCACCATCGGTAACTGATAGCAATGTGATCAATTTGATTTCGTAGACCCCGTTGGAGGACACCATATGCCTAGACTTTAGCTATTTCGGAAGTTAGTACTGCATACAAGCAGCCTGCTGTATGCACACAGCTGAAGCAATTGTTCATCACTGTCCGTACTTACCGAGTCCAATCCATGTGGACCTCCTAATTGAGTCTCAGATGCACTAAACCTGCCCACTTGTGCATTCATATCTCGGGCAACCACCACGATACCTGAGCTTTTAGCTCGCCGCAACAGGCCATTCAGGACGTTAAAAATTTGTCTTCTATGGTGTCAGAGCTACAGTCGTAAGCAGACACGACAAACAGACATCGATCAACTTCCTGCTTCTGCGACTCCTTCACAGACGTTGCCAGATGAACCGCACACAGGCGACTATCAACGGAGGACGAGACAGCTCAGTGGTTAGAGTGCGAATTTACTGACCGGAAGGTCCTTGGTTCGAATCCGACTTCTGCCTCTCGACTTCCCCTGTCTAGGCGTGGGCAACGTGGCAGAATCCCAGCCCTCTTACTTCCTTCGATTGGCATGGCAGCTGGGCACCGAAAGGGTGTTGCGGCTGAACGAAGAAGAGACTATCAACGGGTATCCAGTCAAGCAAAAATCCTTCCGCCCGGTGACTTAGGACGATACTAACCCCTGCATATCTTGCCACAGCAGCCTCTGGATCACCAGAGGTGCGTAAACGGAAGCGAATGGAGAGTGATGGGGCGGTTAGCTCAACTACTGTGCTTGTATCTTTAATTATTGTATCTAAGACACAGCACAAATCAGTGCCAAGCGAGTCCGGTGTGAGAGTAAGCACAATTTGTTGTCCTGCTTGCTTCACAGTGCGGACACTGAAGGTGGCCAGATAGACTGGGCATTGAGGCTTGAAGATTGATTTCGAGATGCCTGAGGATGTCGGCGCCGGATGACGCGCAGATATTGCCTGCAAAACCTATTCAGGATGAACGGGGTCAACAGACCTGTGTACTGCGCCTATAACGAGAAAGTAATAAATGGGGTGGGGAGAGGGGGGAGAAAAAGTGTGTGAAAGAGAAAGAAGGGGGCTGCAGCAGTAGTCCGTTTTCGATTACCCGCCCTGATGTATGCAGCAGGTAGATTGACCCTGGCTGGTGGCACCACGCGACGGCCGATGTGGCATGAGTTTACTTGTATGTGTGCAATTCATGGTTGCACATGGGCTGGGATACTGCTAGGGTGCCCACGCCTAGACAGGAGGACGATTAAGGCCCTCAACCAAAACCTTTGGATCAAAAGCCTGAGCACAATGCAGCGGTCTTTGGCGGGAAATGCAAATACATTACCATTTTTACGGAGCAGGTCGTCACACATGTCCGAAGCTTCAACCTGGAGGGCCAGGAAACTGTTCGTCAGACCTCTGACCATTGACCAACATTGTATGAGGGATTCTGCGGTTGTCGCACGGACACCCCCCCCCAGTACAGCTCAATGGGTCGCCGAGGTACACAAACCATCATACCACGGTTAGGTCCAGTCTCTTCGTGACGGGAGTTGTTGTTGCTGCTGTTCGCCTTCCAGGATGGCGTCCACGTGACCGTCTCTGTGCTTGGCTAAAGACACTAAACGATATGGTGACCAACCGGTGTCATTGGTGCTCATGCTGCTAGTTTCTATCCAAATCATCTGATTGGGTGTTAGAGGTGTAGGCACCTCGGATGTCTTTAACAGACTAGCCCCAGCTCCCTCCCTGTCCCATTTCTTTCTTTCCATTTTAAGGCTTTATTCAGATAAGCTGGTATGATTGTACAGCAGCGAAACACCGATGTTTTCACCTAGTGTTGCTGTCAGTGCTGATGATGGTGATTCAGTATGGAAATTGCTTAGATCTTCCTATATACATATATATATATA
>SJOL01009179.1:487263-502663 GCA_004794785.1 Opisthorchis felineus | reverse complement strand
ACAGGGCTTGTGCTTCGTTTTGGTCTTCAAAGATGAGGGCAATGTCATCTGCGTACTCCAGATCGACAAGGCTCTCACCAGCAACAATTCGAACGCCGGGGTTTTGAAGACCCTTCAGCGTTCGCCTCATTATTTCATCAATGACGAAGTTGAATAGGAATGGAGAGAGTGGACACCCTTGTCGGACACCACTTTTTGTAAGGAAGCTTTTGGAGAGCTCACCGTACACTCTCATCGCCCATAAGTATGCAAATATAGGGATCGGATTATGTTCACAAACTTCTGGGGCATACCCTGTTGAGCAAGTGTAGTTAACAGCACTGACCGATCGACAGAATCGAACGCATCCTTGAAGTCAAGGAATACCAAGATTGTGGGTCGTCTGTACAAATGGCGTTGCTCTAACACCTAACGGAGGGTGAAGATGTGGTCAACGCAGCGTAGTGTCATCAGCTTTACTTACTGCGTACAGCAGGATGGGTAGGCGAAAACTGGCTACTACCTACGCCTCCCTTCTTCCGCTTTCACATTCCCCTGTCACACCCCACCAACAACTCCCCTCGTGAGCCCATCCATCAGGACTGACTATGCCGTTCGTCTTGCAATGGTCTTGGCCACAACATCTGCGCGTCAGTCCCTCGCCGACAGCCTCCGGCATCTCTAAATCGATCTTCAAGTCTCGACGCCCAGTCTATTTGGCTGCTTTTAATTTTCGTACCCTGAAGCAAACAGGACAAAAAGGTGCTCTTGCTCTCACACTGTACACGCTTGATATTGGTGTGTGCTGTATATGTATGCAAGCACAGTGTTTTAGTCAACTGCCCCACCGTTCTTCACCAGCTTCCAGCTGCACACCTCTGGCGATCCAAAGGCCACTGTTGCAGTATGTGCGAGGGTCGAGATCGTCCTAAGTCACCGGGCAGAAAGATCCTTGCTTGACTGGATACCCGTTGATAATAATTTCTGTGCGGTTCGTCTGGCAACGTCTGTGAAGGAGTCTCACTGGTGGGAAGTTTATGGCTGTTCGTTTGTCTTGCCTGCTTACGCCCCAGTGGAATGTAGCTCTGACACCATCAAAAACAACTTTTATGGAAATTCGAATGCCCTGTTACGGCAGGCTAAAGGCTCAGATATCGTTGTGGTTGCCGGATGTCTGAATGCACAAGTGGACAGGTCTAGCGCACCTAAGCCTCGATTAGGTGGTCGATATGGATTGGACAGTGGTGAACGATTGCTTCAGCTGTGTGCTGCACGCAGACTGTTTTATACGGTACCAAGTCGTCTGTCGATGTATGCTGTGTCTCCGAAACATTCATACAAGACCCCAGTTCGGTCGTGTACCTCAGTCCACTTAGGACGAGCTCAGAAGCTCAAAATTTCACTCTTCGGTTGTCCGATAATCCTGACTCAATGACCCGTGGTTTCTATGGTGTGAGAGTTGCACACAGCCCAAGACTGATAGCGCCTTACTGGACTGGGTCCCAGTAAACAGTAGTCTTCGAGATGTGCGGTCTGGTTCACGTAAGATCAGTGCAGGTCGATGGGGTAAACGGTGTTTACTTGTATCGGCGTACACCCCGACAAAATGCAGTTCTGAGGCTGCGAAAGACGGGTTTTTTTTTCAGAATCTGTCACGACTGCTTCGGTCAGCAAGATGGACGGATACAATAACCCAAACAGGTGATATTAATGCTCAAAGTCTGGAAGAAGTACAGATAGGTGGTAGATTTGGAGTCGATGCTCAGCGTAAGGATAATGGAGAGCGACTGCTTTAGTTCTCGGTCTAAACCTTCCAAGCTAACGTTCCCGTCAAAACAACCACCAAGGGTGCAAAACGTTTAATAAAGCCCAAAACTAGGTCAAAAGCATGTACAGAGCGGCGTTTCATGAAGTGTATGCGGCGACACCATTCTGGACATTCTGACACCTGATGCGCCATTGGCAACCGGCATTCGGCAGATACTGGATCATGATTGGCTGTTGGGGCCTGACTTTCGACGAATCAGTGCTCGCCTTGATGCCGGACCGGCAAGCACCCGATCTTTTGACCAATCGCGTGCGGGATAGGCTTCTTGACCGTAGTAGCGCCTAAGAGTGAGCGATAAAGCGGGATTGCGCCTAACAAGTTGTGTACTGCTCGTCTTCTGTTCCTGACAAGTACCAACTTCCAACACAAACGCTCACATAGAGTTACATGGAGGCCAGCAACCGCAAGACAGTCATGAACTCAGTTGGACCATGTGACTATCAGTTACCGATGGAGAGCGTCAATTAAAGATTGGCGTTCCTTTTGGGGTACGCAACTTGACTCTGATCATGCCGTTGTCGAACCTGGTTATCACTTCGCATTCCATCAGCATTCCATGCTCCATTCATCAAACTCGACAGGTTTCAGTGGCTCAAGCGTTTCAAGCTGACCTGGCTAGAAAGTTACTGGAAACGCACAGTCATGCGAATGACGGACACTGTTTAGAGGTTGAATGGAAGCGAGTGAAAGAGGCTGCGCTCTCAGCTTTCAGAAATGTTTGTCCAAGCCACCTGACTCGACTAAATGAACAGTGGGTATCGTCGAGATCAGCAGATTTTGTTGCTGCCTGAAAGGCCATACCAGGAACGAGCGACTGTGATGGCGCACGCAGATTTCTCCAACACTGGGTAATCAGGAGCTTGAAGAATGTCGGAGAACCCTGGTGGATTTTAAAGGCCCAGAAGATGGAGAAGGCTCTCTCTGAAGGCAACAGCCACGCCCTATCCCAACTGATTCGATCAACCGGTCAAAATAAGACAAGTGTCAGTGAAATTATATCTGAAAAAAACGGAACGGTAATTGTCTCCCTCAATTGTCATCTGGAGCGATGGGCTGAACACCTAGAAAAACAGTTCAGCTGGTCTCCTTCAACACAACAACTGGAAGAACCCAGCCTACCTGAATAGAATATCGACGTCAACCACAGAAACCCAGCGGAAGATACCAATCTTCAAGCGCGACAAGGTACCTGGCACGGATGGCCTACAACCTGCCCCCTTCAAAGAAGGGGACGAGGTTCTGGTGAACTGTCTGACAACCATACTGCCGAAGATTTGGAACGAAAACAGAATACCAGTCGAATGGAGCTCCTCGACCGTCAGCTCAGTTTTCGAAAAGGGTGCAAGAACGTCATGTGAGAATCATCGCGGCATCAGTCTGGTATCCGTGCTCTCTGGCGTTATTTTCGCAGATCTGTCGGCTGTTGGGAGAGACATTCTTGGGAATCAAGCAGCGTTTCGCCCTGGCCAAGGATGCATAGACCATATTTTTACTTTGAGACAAGTTCTTGAGCAGCGTCACTCCCTCAAAAGTCCAACATTGGTCGTTTTTCTTGATCTGAAAGGTGCTTTTGACTCTGTCGATTGTCAGAAACTTTGGCAGTGTATAGCGATCAAAGGGGTCCCTTCCAAATTTATTTCCCTTATGTAGGCTGTGCATGCGAACTCCTGTGGGCGCGTATGAGTATACCGGGAACTTTAGCCTGAGTTCACCACGTCCAGTGGTGTAAGACAAGGCTGCCGTTTCTCATCTTTCCTTTGTTATTGATGTGCTGCTTGAAATTCCTCTGCCTGCCTCTGGAACTTCGGGAGTCGAAATGCCCCTGGGTCGCTCGCTCATAGACATTGAGTGTGCGGACGATATTGCTCTTCTTGGTTCAGATCCTTCCCAAATGCAAACGATTCTAAATAAACTGGATAACTCTGTCGCACGGTTCTGCATGCGCTTCACACCTGCAAAGTACTGCTACGAGACTAGGTTGGATCAAACCCAAACCTCATACTTGCAGGCGACCCAATCGGCGTGGTTGATAAATTTGTTTACCTGGGCAGTTGTATGAGTTCCGGTGTACTGGCTGGAGATAAGATTATTTCTCAAATCGGAAAGGCCAGGGCAGCTTTTGCCAACCTGCGACACCTATGCCGCAAACGTGACGTGAGTTTGTCTGTCAAGGGAAGGGTTTACACTGCGGTGGTGCAATTCATACTTCTTTATGGATCAGAGACGTGGCCCCTACGCGCAGAGGACATATGGAGGATGTCAGTGTTTGACCATCGATGTCTCCGAAGCATTGGTCATGTCTGGTGGGAACCTTGGATCAGCAATTCTGAGGTACGCCAGGTGGTCCTAAGAAGAAGGAACTCTCTCGTGATAGGTGAATTACTCCCGCTTCATAGGTTACGTTGGTTAGGACATGTACTCCGCATGTCAGAAAACCGCCTGCCTCACAGAGCTCTTTTCGCCGAGTCCTGTGCTGAGTAGAAGCGACCAAGAGGTGATCAGTGCATGGCCTGGCAACGAAGTATAAAAACACTAACCAATAAGCTTAGTCGGGCCGCCTCCTTGGATGGGGACCCCGGGACTCAACTTACCAATGGTTAATGACACTTGCAGAAATGACCCAATCGCGCAGTCAGTGGCGCTTGCGCATCAAACCTATCGCCTTCAATGCGTAGCTACCCAGTTCCCGAACTCACTGAATGTGCCACTGCCTTCAGTGCTCGGCTGTATGTCTCACACTGTCCCAAATTCCGATGATCGTAACTGTAGCAGCTGAAAATGGTGTACCTATGGTACACGGTTAATAGCTGATAAATTGAATTCGATTTGGACTTTTCTATTCGATAAGGTCTTGAGGACGTGCCCTGTGAATGTTTCCAAAGCATCAATGATTGAAAATCCCTATCTTGCGATGAATCTCCAGCTTCTAACATAGTTCACGAACAGCAAGCATGTTGAGTCCAGCGGCCGCAGCTATAAATGTTGAAAATTACAGCCCCAAGGACCGAACCTGAAGATGTTCCACTCATAACGTCAAGTAGTTTTGAGAATACACCATTCATCTTGCCCCGAAGGCACCGGTTTCGCACAGCCTTTGCTAACATGAGATCAGCACGGAGTCAAGCGCATATTCTTCCAGATCGTCATCTCGTGCTCCAGCAGTTCGAAGACTTTGCTGGGACTGCAAAATTAGTTCCGATGGGCTTACCCTTGTCCACAGTGCGCACCCACGCGGTACACGGATTCTTGATGAAGGAGAGCGACCACTTAGACTCATGCTCTGCCTTGGGTGCGATTCCATTCTTCTGAAGGCGTGTACTTATCATTCTTCATCCACTTCTCTATGAATATCCCAGTCGCTGACGTTAGGCTTACTGGTCTGTAGTTGACAGGTTTTGTGTAGCCTGTGTACAAAGGAGCTTAGTGGCCGCAATTTTCTATCCCTGAGGACCAATACCCTCCAGAATTCACAGCTTGACTAGTAAGGCAAGTGAAGCTGCCAAGATAAGAGCAATTCTGTTATGTACGATTTGTGAGTTCCATCAGAGCCTAGCGCTTTCCTTGTGTTTATCTGCCGCAACGACGTAAAGACTCCTGCTTCGATGCACAATGGAGAACTCTCTGCCTCCACTCTTACCTACATTGATGTCCCGTCAGTCGTAAGTGCTGATGGGACGAGATGGCCCAGTGATTAGAGCGCGAATTTACTGACCGGATGGTCCGTGGTTCGAACCCGACCTCTGCATCTCGATTTCCCCTGCCTAGGTCTGGGCAAGCTGACAGTATCCCAGTCCTCTTGCTTCCCTCGGGTGACGTGGCAGGTAGGCACCGAAAGGGCGTTGCGGCTGAGCGGTTTATTTTATTAGGTGCTGATGTGGAAATTTGGTATCGAACCACACAGATTTTCTTTGCCGTTAATAAGCTGTGTGTGGTAGGCTTGGAATCTGCAGTGATGTTTTCCCAAGTCACAGTACGGGTTTGCTAGTAGCCTCTGATCCTGTATGTCACTCACATCCTCCTACCTCTTCAACTTGTGGCATTTAAGCACATCTGCTTCTCGGTGAAGTGTACCAAGGTTGTGCAGCAACATATCCTCCGACTACTTCAAAATGGTCTGCAAAAGCATAGCAAGGATTCAGAAAGTCTTTAGTGAGACCATTTACAGCTATGAGGAATAAAAGAGGCGCCGACACAGCCCTATGGAGCCTCACAAATTGCCGCCCAAACTCCTCGACTGACACCCCGAAGACAATTTCTGGGCAACTGTGCTATCTATTTGCAAGTTCCGGGGGTCACAGCATAGGTCCTCAATTTATGGATAAATTTTCTGCTTTACAGGTTGCGGATAGGGTGTGCTTAACTATGTATGCGCCACTTGTGATATACAAGCAACCGTCGCCAGGCACTGGCCGTGTTATGAAGTCACGATGTGTTCTCTCCGACTGACAGATTCGTCGTAGAATGCCGCATACTGCTTCAAGTTCGGCGTGACTGGGATACAAATAAAGTCCAGTTCAGTCTATTTATTCAGGTTATAAATCCTACATCACAATCCAGTGGTTCCAACTGCTACCGTTTCGCTCACCGAGGATAAAGATAATGAGGAGTGACAACTACGCACTGTAGGTGATGGCCCAATCAATCCTTTGGCGTTAAATTACTCCGTTTGTCCGGTATGGCAGACAGTTAGAGAGCGAGAACTTTTTGGCACTGGCTCCATAACGTGCTACGCATACCTGCAATACTTCAAACTAAGCGTCTTAGCCACTTCCTTGCCGTCATCTGCGATCTTTGTCAAGATCGCAGCGGCTGAAGACTCCCAGCAATTGTGAAATGGATTTCATTCAACCATTTAGTCAATACGTGTAAAATTTTACATCCTGATTTCCAATCAGACAATTGTTTTTTTTTCACATCCATAAAAGAGGAGTTGCGGCAACCGCAACAATTGGGTATGTATTTGTTGTTCTGCCTGCGCACTGGGCAGACTCCACCTATCTGCTGCTTCGATTTTGGAGCAATCAATAAAATGTTCCCACTTTCGCGTGAAGACTGATTCCACGACAGATTGGATTTTTAGGATGGTGGTTGATCTATTCTAAGTAAGAATTTAAATACTCAACTTTTGGAAGGAGTACCTGTTATCACAGCAGACATTCCCGTCAAGTAGGTTCCAACTGTGCTGAATTTTATCTATTTGACTCTCCAAAGCCTGCGGACCTACGGACCAAGGACGAAAAGCACATAAATATCAGCTGACTAGAACATTCTCGGGCTTGGTTCCAAACACGTGTTAGATACTTTCTGGCAGACACGTGACCAGATTTTTTAACGAGCGTACACCTCTCACCGGGTCCTAGCACACCATGTCGTCTTATCGGTCTTTGCGTTATTTCCTCCCTATTGTGGAGCAACTGGGCTCTGTCTCATAGGTTTGAGGGAACAACTATACACAATCTCCCCCCCAAATGCCCTACGGTCGGTATTCCATCCACTGTTTCCTGTCTGGTATTCTTTCAACCCTGTTTTCTTCACTGTTTCAGTTCAAATTAAACGCAGCCCAGCGTGAACGTGTCCGGAATTTCCACGAGATCACACAATGCTCTGAAAAGGTGGCCATCCACTGTCTTCAAACCAACAACTGGAAGATGGAACAGGCAGTGGACTACTTCTATCGACAGAATCAAGTGAATTCTGGCGTTTCAGTGAACGAAGCCCGAATAGAACAGCTATTCCAACGTTACCGAGGTGAGCGCATAGAAAAGTAAACAAGAAAAATCTTTTTGAGTTTGTTGTTGAAACTAAGTCGCCTCTGGAGAGGGACTGAAGTTGATTCCCCCAGACGCAACCTCTGTATGACTATCTGAGCATTGGGGTGGGATTGCTATGCAGCCTGACTCACTGAGCAGTCCGCATTTCGGTGGCATTCCACTTTCGCGATTTCGTGATTTGCTCACTCCGTTTGGAGTGATTCTAATCAAGCCTGTTATCCGTAAACTATACTCATTTCTACACCAATTTGTTTTCAGCTGAATCTCTCGTTTATAGTATTCTTCAACTAAATGTGCTGCACAAAGACCTCATTTTTCAGGGGTACTTTATTAGACATATCGCACTATATTTTCTTGAGTGAAACTACCCACAAGGTTGCTCTAAACTCTTCGACAGCCCACGACTGTTTTCGCCCTTCCTGTAAGTAGTTTCATTCAAGAAAATATACTGCGCAAACTGAAACCGGAGGCGGCCTTTGTGCAACACACTCAGCTGAATATTATAAGCGAGAGATTCAGCTGGGTTTCACTTGAATCTCCCGTTGAAACTAAATTGATATGCAGAGGAATGTATTTTGCCAGTTTCGTACATTTGGGGTTGAAGTAGAACATAAAATTGACGGAAACTCAGGCACTGCGCCTACCTGATGTACTCGAAGTGGAAGAGCGGAACTGGTCATCCTTTGCTAAAAAACCCAAAGGTATCGTGCGGCCGGTTCATCCTTGTCATTTGTCACCAGCAGTGTACCCCTCAAGCATAACTGGACTTCAATTACAGATAAAATTCTGATCTGAAGGTTCAAAGTGTCCTTACAGCCCACAAAACATAGCCAATCTGTCCAGAAAAAGGAAACCTATTACAAGTCGCATGGGCCCTTCTCTGAGAGATAATCACGTCAAATGAAATGTAGGCCTGAAAAATAGGTTCTCTGTCGGAAAAAGTTGCCAACTAAACCATCGATTGTGAAATCGTAATCTCCATTGGACAGATGAAGTTTTTTTCTGTTTCCCTTTGTAGTACCCGTATATTGATGACTGTCCTGCTTCATGCCGTCTTCAAAGGTTGGGTTAGCTTGAGACAGTGCATGAGGGGACAGGCGTAGTGTGCCATGTAACTGTACTTATGCGATAAATCACCCAGTTCTGTGTGCGAGCTCCAGCAGTGATTCCTAATCTGAGAGTCCGGAAGCCTTTTTCGAAGGGTTACCGTCGTTTTTTCTTCGAACATCGACGTCACAGTTGTGCAGATAGAGCACCTTATATGTTCGGCTAAAATCTTGGATCTTACAACGGAAACGTAACATCCAACTGCCTGATAGAGAAATTCCTCTTTGTGATCGTATCATCGGCTATATTCCAACTCATCTACACGATCTACTTGGGAGTCTGTGTGATCGAAGTTCTGAAGTAGATCGAAAACATCGAGCGCAGTCATTCACGTGTGAAGTACTTTAGAAGTGATGTGGCAAGTAAAAGGTTGTTCCACCCAGATTTGCACAATTAAATTTAAATCTCGCGCATAAAAAGACGAATGTTAGGAATTTCAAACGCAGCTACATTTGACTGGCTACAGAAACGAACAGTGTTCATCTGGCGACCAAGTATGAAAACACTAACCAGTAAACTTAGTCGGATTGACAAATGCCGTCCCCCTGGATGGGGACCCCAGGACTCAACTCACCAGTGGCTAATGACACTGGCAGAAATGGCCCAATTGCGCAATCAATGACGCGCTTGCATCAAATCTATCGCCTTCAATGTGTAGCTACCCAACTCCCGAACTAACTGAACATGCCATCGCCTGCAAGGCTTAGCTGTATCTCCCGCACTCTCCCACTTTCCGGTCATCGTAAATGTAGCAGCTGGAACCGATGTGCCTATGGTACACGGTTTATAGCTGATAAATTGATTGACTGATTGATTTTTATCAGATGTACAACATTCCCGGTGAGCTAGAGTTTCGAACGCGACTCATCAAATCACGCAAAAAGGGAAGCCAGTGATCTTACAGAAACCCATAGAACTTTGGTACATCGTTATCGTCTTCATTAAACAGCAGTAGACCAACAGTGTTTGATAGCAATAAACCGTCATCCAGAAGAGTAGTGGTTGGTTGGAGTGGGATATTATGTAAGAGACTCCACTCAAGAAAGACCAGAGGCGTCGGCAGCAGCGAATTTTTTGTCTGCCCTGTTGTATGCTGGCTGACGTCAGCCAATGTGGCCTGAAATCACTGTTATTGGCGGAAGGCATGATTGTATCATAGCTGGGTGACTACTGGGGTGCCAAAGCATGGACAGCCCTAGGCAATGCTTTTGATTCGGACGCTTAGCCCCAAGGCAGCAGTATTTGCGTGAACGACCGGAGCGGTCTACCTCTTAGGGGTTAATTCCCCGAACTTGAAGAACCTCGTTGTCTAGCCTATGTCCGCCGAAAGACCCAGAAGAAGGTACTGCGTCGCCCTCCAGTGCGACGCCAGGCCCAGCCTTTTAGCGACGGAATGAGGTGTTTTCTCATTGTAGGCTTTCCAGGGTGTCAGTAACGTGCACTTGGTATAGCTGAAGCACGATCAGAATACCTATGCTTAGACAGGAGCATTTGAAAACCGACTGGAGATTTGAGCCACGGACGTTTCAGCCAGCAGCTCATGCTTCAGTCGACACGTTTTCTTAATTTCTTTCGTAGAGCACTTGATGGAGCTGATGGTTTGATCCTTCAGTACGTAGTTAATCCGCTGGACTATGCATTTTGCTTGCAAGCGTCTTGTCAGCAATCGAGAGGACTTCGTCAGTGAGCCACAGAGTAAACTGCCCAGCCCGACGAATAGGCCAATCGCCATTTACACAAACTGAGCCGCCGGCGCTCCTCAATCGTACGCGATTTCTTTCGTTACCTTCGTCGTGATGTTCAACGTACCCAGCCCACCACCTTCACTTTTTCGCTACAATATACTTGGATGTATTTGTATGAGACTGGATGTGCGACACCAGTAACGGATAAAAAACTAAGCCACACAATCAGTTCAACGCTGACACATCTGGTTGTTTTTAACGAAAATCAGTAACAAACATCAGGGTCTTCATCCTGGCTACAAGGAGAGTTGTCACGTTAACACGTGATCAGTTTGAATTAAGTACACAATGGATATCAACCACTTCGTTACTTGGTGAGACAAACAAAACGGGTGGATTCAGTAGAATTGATCGAGATCGTTTTCCAAGTTTAATTTGGCGGATATAATGGTGCTTCACTCGTTAGCGAGGATTTTACATATTGCCTAGAAGTCTGCTGGAACCGGTACAGGGCGTGAGGCACCACTGAACAGGTTGTATATCTGAATGCATGAATTCGACATTAGTGTACATGTTTTGATGAAGTTCAGTGCCACTCACGCAGATGACCAAAAAATCAGCGGAATGTGGAATTAGTAAGGCTTTGCATCTATACCGCCAATTGGACCAGAATCCAAGAGATTGGTTAATTTCATCAGTTGGCGACGTAGCAAGGGGAATGCGACAAAAAAGCTAAGAATACTGTGTCATTCTCTCTGAAACCAGGCAAAAAGCAATTTCGCCCGATTCAACTGCACCTTCGGGTCTGTAGCTGTTCTCCCAGACAGTCATCTAATCGACTCGACTAGTATTCTGGTCGGTCCGACTTGAAGGGTTTTCTCACTGTGACTTGTTGTCAACTTTTCATATGGCAATATTCGCACAGCTAACAACCGCATGGACCGGAGATCGGGAAACTTCATTGTTGTTTGTCCTCAACCCAATTGATGTGTATCGAGGTTGCCCAACTCTAGTACTGGTCCATAACCTGTTTCGCCCTCCAGTGTAAATCAAAAGGCACGACAACTGGGGGCACTTGAGTAAGATACAGATTACCACAATCCTATTCATAGGACGGGTCACAGAATATGCACAAGAATCCGTCAGTCCCTGAGACCGGACAAAAAGCGCCGGGCTTGATGCTGATTGTTTGGTATTCTGACCAATCAGAGCATGCCTCCATCACGTCCATCCAATAGGTCGAACGCACGATTGTTTCGCGTGGCCCATCTCTGTACGATGTGCTACGAAGGGACACTAGGTACGATCCGTTGCACGAACCAACATCGAATGCCAAATGAGGTCGCCCGAGACCTAAAGTTTTTCGCTGCTTCTATGAGCCGTAACTACAACTGCAAAGTCGAGAAACACTGAACAATTGTTTCGTGCTTGTGACAAGTGTATGAGTCCCATTCAGAGCCTAAACTTCCGGTTCCCTTCGGGGAATTGGTTGTCAGAGTAAAACTGATTAAATAAAAACTGATAGTTCGGCTGTGACGCTCTTTCGATACGTAACCGCTGTGCAACTCGGAGGCACAGAGTCTGACATACTGTCAGACTGTCGAAGTCTGGACAGGAGCAATCAAAAAGCAAGGTTTATGTTCGAACTGCAGAGCTTGCCGTCCACCTTAACTGCTGATCTATCTCGAACTTCGATAAGCTCGATCAGGAACGTGCTTACTCACAGAAGGACCCGACTCACTTCTTTGAAGTTACAGCGCGAATTTACTGACCGGAAGGTCCGTGATTCTAACCCGACCTATGCATCTCGACTTCCCCTGTCTAGGCTTGGGCAACCTGGCAGTATTTCAGCCTCCGTGCTTCCTTTAGGTGGCTAGGCAGCTAGGCATCGAAAAGGTGCTACAGCTGAACGCTTTTTCTTTACCTGACCAAATGTATTACCTCAGTACGGACGTCGAACATTCAGCGATATCCTCTGAAATTGGCTGCTATTAACCTGATTCCATTTGCAATTACTCGCACGGTGTTCTCGTCGTAACAAGTTCCTCCTAAAATTAGGCTGGACCGCTGATTTGGATAGGCACCTGAAGAGGGTTCGTTCATTGATTAGTTGAACGACCCTTACTCAAGTCTCACAACGTGTCTGCTGTTGAAATTGCCTGTTTTACTCATATCTTCAATGCTCCCATCTTTATCAGACCCACAGTGTCAAGACCGCATTCTCGCCACCGGCATGGAGCAGTTTATTGCCAACGACCTTGGAATCGATCCGGCGAGTATGACCACCTTGATTTTGGCCTGGAAATTCGGAGCGAAGACTCAAGGTGAATTCACTCGGGAGGAATTTTTCCGAGGATTCAAAGAACTGGGGTAAGTCTCCTACCCTGAGTCAAGTGGAATTCGTGGTGTAAAAGCTAACGGCTCAGTTTTGATACGCCTTGTAAACACAGAATATCAAGTGAATCAGAGAACATCGTTCACTGTTTTCTCTGAAATATCTTACGCACGCATTCATTCCTATTTTCCCTTCCTGTTGTTCCTTTCCATAATTCGGAACTGACTTTCCCGTAGTTTTCTCGAAATATCCCCAAAATACTTGTCACTCATATCTTTTGCTGGGAAAATTCTCGCGGCAGAGATGGAGGACAACTGACGTTATTTTAACCTTTTTAACAGCGTATAGGCTGTTTCTTGAGGGCTCAGTTGTCATTACGGAACACCAAAAGATGGTGTACAATACATTTTGACTCGCCCATCCGGACACACTTTGAACAACGCACTGGGCACTGGCGGACATGTGGTTCACCTGTTGTACCAGGTACCCTAGATAGCTTGTACCGATCCAAAGGGAGTAATAACTGAAAACCACCCACCGTCTGTTGGGGGGATTGTGAACCCAATATTCCACCCCGCTTCCCGATTCATATGTATGATCAGACTCCGGATGAGAGTTCGTCAATCAGCCCTCTTTTTCGGTCTACGCGACCAGTGTTTTTCATGGCGATCAATGGTGATTGAGCCACTTGATAACTTGTATATGGTTGATAAACCGCGATCTGCGCTGAGCCGAATGTGGCTCTACGCGCAACCAACTGACGCCGACGTAAATGCGGGAGAACAAGGTCGGTGGGCTAGCAGCTGGCCTGATAACCAGCTAGTTCAAATCACAAGTCGCTGGCGTTATCTATCTTCAAGCTGCGGCGGGACGCCGCACTTTCCTCAGCTAAGTGAACGTCACAGCGTCATCTAAAAGCTATCCATTACCGCGCCATTTTGGTGGGGATGGATAGCCAGGCGGCAAACCATCACTATTTGTGTTTGACATAGAACGGCTTTTTCGAGTACATGTTCTTGTTCGAGTATTTAGGTGTGCTGTGCCTCAAATTTTGTCAAGCCTGTGAAGCCAACAGTCCGCTAAGGGTTTATTGTATCCCAAGATGAGGGTTTTTCAGGCGAAATTTCCGGTACCCCCGATTTCGAGTTTCATTCTTTGGCTGACTGTCGATGAGTTGTTTCGAAGGCGATTATTGGTTTTCCGCTTCACATGACCTAGCCAGTGTAGCTGGTTATGCGTGAACCCAATTCTGTTGACCTGACCACTGCATTCGAAGACGGTAAACGGCAGTCATAGTGCCCAGGCACAGATTGCTGTTGCCCCAATCGCGTCCGTATAGGCAACTAATGCAACGTCTACTTTGACAATTTGAACACTTCAGTATCAACTTCGGAGTTAGCGAAGATCAGTTTGAATGAGGGGCGTCCGGTGTTGTGAACCCAGGACAGGCGTTTAGACCAAAGCGACACGGCAGACGCAAGTGCTGTGATTAGCCTGTCTGATTAGATCTCCGGACGAGCTGGCAAAGCACAATCACCCGAAAACCCTCATTTGTTTAGCTTCGTTTTCGCTGGCGAATTTTTCGAGTTGACCCCCCTAGAGGGTACCGAACCGGTGCGCCAACTTCGTGCTCCCGCATCGCTTCTGAACAAATCGTAGTCAGTTAAAGACTGAGCAGGGTAGAAGCCAGAACACTAACGTGCCTCATTTCCGACCTCGGAAGACTACGTTCTCCTACCTTCATACTGGAGTGGGTGGATTTGATACCGTTGGCGTTTTTTCGGGAACCATTCTACTGACCCCTTCCGCGTTGACCGAATCAAGGGCTTTCGGGATATCCACGAACAAGTCTAACAACAGTTGATCGTTTTTTCGGCATTCTTCTCACCTGATGCGCCACAGAGAGGTTTGTCATGTTGCATTCGCTCCGGAATTTATGTTACTCTTTAGGAATAGAACAGCAGTGTTAAAACGGTCAGGGAGAATGCATGCCAAGATGTTTTACGAACCAACACATCGTACCTAGAGATCGACACTCCTCCAGATGCAACTTGAGCCGTATACGAGTTTCCATTTGTAGCAGAGCGGGAACCGTGTTCGTTGTTTGGCTTCAATGGCTCGAAAAATACGCGTCGATCACACTTAGGAACGCGAATCAGGTCGTGTTAGAAACAGTTTGGAGACACGACTCCCTGCTTCCTTTTTTATCTCTCGCAATCTACAGGACAAAACGGAAACACACTCCTTCGTGTTTTATTCCAGTGGAAA
Source organism: Opisthorchis felineus (assembly GCA_004794785.1). Classification (NCBI taxonomy): domain Eukaryota; kingdom Metazoa; phylum Platyhelminthes; class Trematoda; order Opisthorchiida; family Opisthorchiidae; genus Opisthorchis; species Opisthorchis felineus. Next base: position 487,690 of record SJOL01009179.1, on the reverse strand, counting down.
CCCGACAGCCTACATTTTACCGGCAGCCGTATGATTCACGTTCAGTGCCGCTAAAAGTCGGTGAATATTCTCACATGTACCTTTTCTACGTTTGCAAGACTGGAAAAAAACTGTCAGTGCCAACCTCTGTGATGGTTGTTTATCAATTCAAGTCTGAGGCCACTTACATAGATTATACCACCCGGCGCTTGTCCAAACAGACCGCAGAATACTTTCTAAGGTGGTTGACCATAGGAGGTAGGAGACCAAATCCAGAGTTCTATTTTAACCCACCCATTTGATTCAAGACGTGTCGTAATCAAGACACTTCATCTCGGATCATGTACCAAATATCACAAAACCGGTCCAAGGCGGATTTCCAAGGCTACCGCCATGTCAGATAAATTGATACAGTTGTACGGCGGTGGAGCATTAGTTTCCCCTCTGT
>SJOL01009179.1:464201-481513 GCA_004794785.1 Opisthorchis felineus | reverse complement strand
CCAGTAAACCGTAATCGTTGAACACCACTGAGCTGATCTTGTGTGATGCTGCGGCGGATTGTAATTTGACACTGTTGTACACTGGACCCAAAAAAGTGTTTCTGTGGTCGGAACGCATACACTGAAGGCGCAAACACGTATTCGTTCAGATGTAAAAAATCGGTCAGCTGTGACACGCTTTCGATGACCAGCTGCCGTGCCACCCAAAAAAGCACGAAGGCCGAGATACTGTAAGGTTGTCCAAAGCTAGACTGAACTATCTCGAGCTTCGTCTCCTAGTTCGTTTTCCATGTGGTCTGCTGCGGCCTCTCCTCCTCAAAGGCAATACCCCCAACCATATTTACTGTGCTTTCCACAGGCTATTTTATAGGGTACCCACACTTTTCTAGGTCATCCTCCATTCAGCTTTCCGTTGTTGCTTTCTTCACGAATTTCCATTCAATCGTGCTCCGTTAGTGTGTAATAGTTGAGGCTCATATGATATCGGTAATTTCTCAAACCATCCTATCACAGGGGTCCAACTCATCACCAACGACGATAGTACATCAGTATTGGACACTGGTGCTTAGCTACCATACCACCGTGAGTAAAGAACAGCGTAGTAAAGAGTGAGAAGAAGAGAAATAACAGGGACTTAATTTGTTTCTACGGGTGAATAATGAGAGGTTCAGGTGAATTTCATCTGAGTCTCCGTCAGCACCGATCGAAGTTGGAAATGACTGTTTATCGCAACATACGTGCAAGTTGGTGTTCAAGCAGGAAATTAGGTTGACGGGATTCTATGGATTAGGTCTATCTGATGAGCTCCAAGAGGGACGAAATCAGTAATGGGTTATCCAGCATTTATACCACGGAGTATTAAGTGTTATTAACTCGACCTAAACCTGTCACCTTGTTGTGGTGGTCGGGTTTCTGTGCTGCAATGATCCTGTGGGCTATACCGGCTGGAACTCAGTTCCTAAAGGCTAACTGGGAGCGGCCCGACGAAGAACAGCGAGTTCCCGTACTGCGATAAATCGTGTTACGAGGCGGTCTTGAGATAAATTCCTACTGTCCTATGCGATGGGAGTGTGAAGGCACTAAGGTATTTCCTTCAGGGGACCAGTATGTCCATATTTATGGAATACTGCCTTCCCCCGAGGAAGGACGGGTTAGAAAAATTCGGCTCCAAAAACCTCACACTGTGATCACCCAGTGGTTGACCGTGACAGCCGGCGCATTATTCAGTACGACCGAACTACTTTCAAAACCAGGGTCCGGTGCTGCTCAAAGGGCGCCTGTTGTGCGAAGCCACATTAGGAGTCAGACAGTCATGACTTATTCCCTGCGCCCTCAGTCCAGACCAACCCCCTGCAGCCAAGTGGGTCAGACTATTGACCTAAACCAAGCCCCCTTCCTCGGCCTGAGCAGCCGGGAACTATCATTTGCCCCTACAGCTTTCGTTCACTGACTCCTCCTCACAGGTCCTTCATCCAAGCCCTTCTGACTTATTTAGCTGTCCATCGCCTAACGGTTGCTCCGTATCTAGGCTTCTGTCCAGTAAAATTAATATGAATGAAACCTTATCAACTTCAGTGGATTTGTTCCACATTACGTGTATAACCTTTATCGAATTAGGCAACAGGCCGCTCTTCCTCAGACCTTGTTCTCTCCTTCGATCCATGTGTGTTGTGTCTCCGAAACACGTATACAAGTTCCCTGTTGGGTAATACATCTCAAACCGCTCAATACGATCCCAAGTTTCTCGCGCTTTACTCTTCGAGTGTCTGGGAATCCTGATGCTCGAGGGAGTTGTGCTTCGACTCATGCCTGAATGCGTCTTACTGCGCTGGATTCCAGTAAACTTTCGTTGTGCTGTCACGTTGACTGGTTCAGTGCATATGGACGCGGTAAACGGTGTTTGTTTGTTGTGTCAGAATACGTTCCCACACACGACAGCTATGGTGTTGAGAAAGACAACTTCTGCTGAGATTTGTCACGGTTAGTCTGGCCAGCCAGAATTACGGATATCGTGATTCTGGCAGGTGATATGAATGCTCAGGTTGGCCGACTATGTCTCACTTGGACCGTGTGGGAATCAGTTACCGTTACGACGGAAGTCCAGCGTACAATCTCTGTTTCTGTCCAACTAAGCACCTGGGTCAAACGGTTTGCACCCTACACTGTTCAAAGGTGGCCAGTCTGTCGTGGTTACCCTAACAACCCTACTCCAAAATATCTGGAATGAGGAAAAACTTCCAGCTGAATGGTGCGCCTCGACCGTGATTCCCCTATTGAAAAAGGGTGCAAGAATGTCATACGAAAACCACCGGGGCATCAGCTCAGTGGCTATAGCTTTCAAGGCCGCTGCTTTTGAAGATCTTCGAAGGCTGCCTGTTTGACCATCGGTGCCTCCGAAGCATTGCGCGAGTCTCGTGAGAACGCCAGCTCAGTAATGCTAAAGTGCATCAGATGGTTTTTAGTAAAGTTCATTCTCTCTCGATGGATCGGCCGGTCACACTACACAGGTTACGCTAGTTAGACCGTGTGCTTCGTATGCCAGATGACTTGGGTCGTAGAGTCTTTGCCCAGCCTTGGGTCTGATGGAAACGACCCAGGCGCAGTCAGTCCATGAACTGGCGACAAAGTATGAAAGTCCTTACAAGTCAACTCGGTCGTGTTGGCCGCTCTCCTGGATGGGGACCGTGGGACGAGACAAACCAGTTGTTAGTGACCCTGACAGATATGTCTGTGTCACGCAGCCGATGTTGGTCTTGTACAGAACTATTCGATGTCAATGAACTGTTTAGGCCATCGCCGGTCGGCTCCCATTCTCTCCCTGTCCTTGGTGAACGAAGCTGTAGCAGCTGCGACCACTGCATCTCGATGCACGGTCTGTGAACTGAACTGAGTAGTATTAATTTTGTCCACACCTTCTGACAGCAATTAGACAAACACGCCTGGAAATCATGTTGACGTAAGGCTCCATCAGCTGGATTGACTCAGCGTCCTTTGCGAAGCTAAAGTTGGAAACAGACAGTACGCTGGATGTTGGGGCCACTTAGGGGCCGCAGCTCTTCAGCTTCCGTGAAGTGCGTTTTTGATGCTATGAATGATCTAGTCCGGCAAAAACCGCCCTCACTGTGCTAACGCCTTCGTTGACTTCACGGCTTATGCAGCCACCAAGAAATGCAGATCATTGAATGGTTTCAAGATCTTCACTTTGAAATTTCTGTAGGGCATAAAGGAATTGAAAACTCCAAAACAAGTCTCCAACTTGACGAAACACAAGACCATCTTGACATTCTGGTTAGAGGAGGCTGGCGAGGCGGAGGCGCCGTATGGCAAAACCATGCCGTGTGTATTACTCAAGCCCATCCCAACCCATCCTCGGGAATCGTTTCGATTGTTAAATCCTCAGTCCTTTGGAGTGCGTGTTCCACGATTGTATCAATGAAACGTTGAACAAAACCTAGGTAGATACCAGCCCCGGAGAACCCCTCACTAGTCGCGGGAAACGTTTTGGACGGTAAACTCTTACAGGACGATAAGTTTGGGGTGGAGAGGATGAAGTAGGCATACAGACTTCAAGAAAATCCCTCTTTTTCGAAGTATGTGTGCAAAACGGCTAACCCATCCACAGAGTTAATACCGTGTTTAAAGTCAAGGGAAACAGCGATTATTCGTCGGCGATACGCGTGCCACCACTCAAGCATTTTACTTGCTGTGATACCAATGCATCTCGTCTCTGGTCGAAATTCTGCTTGGGCTCTCGAGCTCGCGACTCACATACCGGAATCAGATACCACGGTATTGGGATAAGCGTGCTGACAAATTCGAGCCCTAGTACCCCTCCGTGATTGGACCAGCCGCTTTTTTAATAAAAGTACGATGACCGGTTGGCCCAAGTTCTCTGGAACTCATAGGTGTTTCCGGGGCGAGATGGCTCAAGTGATTAGAGCGCGAATTTACTGACCGGAAGGTTCGTAGTTCGAACCCGACCTCTGACTTTCGACTTCCCCTGTCTAGGCTTGGGCAGCCTGGCAGTATCCCAGCCCTCGTGCTTCCCTCGGGTGGCATGGCAGCTAGGCACCGCAAGGGTGTTATACCTGAACGATAGGTGTTTCCCAAAAAGTTCACACGACTGTCAAACCACAACACGGAAGTTCACCATCTTTGAATCATTCTGGTGGAAGTTCATCTGGTGCAGTAGCTTGATGACATTTCAAGCCCGAAAGGCATTTTAACAATTCGTAAACGGAGGGAGAAGATAAACTGACAGATCACTGCTTCTTCGAACGGATCGATACAGGGGCAGAGAGCCAAAGAAAATTTTGTTGGGACTACTTCCCGACTCCAGCTCTTGAACCTTCTGGTTCCACCACGCCACGTGCTAAACATAGATATCGGCTGATCTCTGGCCGACTCATACCCCAAGTCCGATGAGAAACCGCGTGTCGCATCAAGAAGTAACGACGACAGTTCTGGATTGCAATGGCTTCTGTGTACGTTCTCAGCAACGCCACAGTCGGAGGTTCGCGCGTCGTGTGTGGCTGTTATCCCGTCCCCAAGAAGGAGGCCACTTGTGCAGCATTGTTTTGGCAAGTTTCCTCAATTTTATCAAAAAACTACACCGAATAAGGAAGGACATGATCTGAATAAACCTGTGAATTCCAGGATGGTCGGTAGTCAAGAAGCAAACCTCGTCACCGGTGCCAGATGGCACCATGATCAGTTTGGCTCTATACTCCTAGGTGCAACTGGCTAACACTTAAGTGGACATTGAATAGGGAACGATTAGGTGAATAGTTGTACGGCGCAGACTCAGCTATTTATTCAATCGAGCCTCAGCTCACGAACTGACGGCTATAAAAAAATCGGTGCAACACCCCGCAGCAGCTGTAATCAATCAGTGAAGGTGCCCTACTGCACTTGGAGCTTCAGAAATATGGCGTGTGTTCATAGATTGCTGGCCTATTTGCTTAAGAGTTCGTCCGCTGTAGGCTAGGATAGAGACGGAACAGAGATGTCCAAATGGCAGATATGACCGGTGGTGTGCAATTGGCCGTTTCCTTGAGTGACTGACGTGCCTACAGCTGAGGTTTACACAACATTCAATACTAAGTGGTACTAGAGTGGAGTTAAGAATGAATAAAGGTGAAAGGCGTTAGAAGTGGCGTGCTTTCGCGTATCCGCTGTATGCTGCACATGAGGTGACCCGTGACGACCGATACGGTATGAAAGTCTCTTATTTACGTATTTCCCGGTTGTTTGTGGGTCAGACTAATGCCACGTGGTCCAAACTCAAAAAAGGGAACGGCCTTGAACCGAAATCTTCGTTTCCAAAGCCTCAATACAAGACTGCGTTAGTTCACATAGAACTACCAGAATATTCTAGTGTCCCAGCCTGCCGGGCTAGGTGGTTGTGTTTGTCTGGCCTCTACTCAGTGACTAATTTGGAACCGGAAACTGTGGATGCTAAATGGGCGTACAGCGGCATCTTCGGTAATGTTGACATTTCGTCCTGCAATTCAAACCAGTCTATGCTGAAAAGGCCGAGAACTGTACAGCTGTTTCAGATAATCATGAGTAGTAAGTATCTCACGAAGCCCGTGAGCTTCCGGCCAGTGGTTGAACACAGCCATTTGAACGGCTGATCGCTAGTCTGACCAACTCGCACTTAGACAGGATGGCGCTGCTTGTCCATCAATCACGGAATCTATACGTGGTCAGCTGTTGACTGGCTCCTCGAGAGATGACTCCTTAGGTGGAAGTTCCCCTCGTCGTGTGAATTGTTCTTCATTCTGGACTACTTGAAGAGTGTCAGTAGTGGGGAGATTTGAGAGTTTTCAATGGAGATTTCGACTTGTGATTGAAACCAATCTATGCTGGTAAGCCATGAAGCATTGTACACCTGTTTCATCCTTATTTCAAATCGTCAGCAGTGCCCACTTCACGAAAATCCAAAAAGTCCCGAAACCGCGACCACCCCACTAGTAGTTTGAACACTTAACCCCTCGGCCACGAGTGACTTTTCAGCATAAGTAGGCCTTGCGCTAGGTGGCTGAACCGTAGAGGTGCACAAACTGTTGCAAGATTATGAGTTCCGGTCTCTTCGCAACGGAGACATGCGACCGTACCCTTGCATCCTTTGTGATCAAATGGGAATTTCTCAATATTTCGGAATTCTTGCTGAACAACAGCGGACAACAACTAACTTTGGTTCAATTGCTCTCTCCACGTTCTGTCTGCTGCTTTGCATTTGGCGGAGGCACTCTTAAAAACAAAATGTGGCCTGGCACCAGTAGTTGTTCATAGCGGTGTCCAAAAAGCTCGTCTATTGTCCGGTTGCGAGCTGCTCTAAATAACCGAACGTCACGTCGACTGGGTGGGTGTATCACGAGCCAGTTACGGAGCGTACGAAGACATGCCATGATTGATCACTGTCAGCCAATCAAGGTCGTGCGTTTATTCCTCGGCGCTTCTCGCCCTCTCACGAAGATTCTAGTGTGACCTTGTGGAACACTTCGTGGTGGCCCTATGGATACAGTCGTAATAATTTTCCTTTGTCTCCATAACAGGTTGTGTCAAGTTATCGTGCATTTTGATGTCATAGTGGGTGAAACAGGGAACCAAGGACCGACATAGGAGTTTCACCACCGTCTGCAGTACACACTTACGAAACCGGGCCATTCCTCTTAGAAGACAGTTGATTTCAAATGAACATATCAAGTTCTCCGGGCTTGGGACATTTTCTTTGTTTATGAGCCTTCTTGATGCTAAACCTTCCCCTTTGGAATCCGAATAAGCACCGCGCAAGTTCGGTGGACCGCACTGGTTCCACAACTTTGATATTTATTTCCCGTGTTCGATTTGTACAAAGTGAAAGTCACTCGGTACCTTTTTACTCGAGTTCATGCAACCTCTCTCTCTCTTCTCACGCGCACCGTTTCTTTTTCTACCCCTTATCACAGCTGTGATTCCATTGACTCACTCCGAGCCAAGCTCTCTTCCTTGAACGCCGAAATTGCCAACCGAGATGCTTTCGAATCCCTTTATTTGTTTACCTTCAGCTTCGCTAACTTAGATAAACATGAGAGCAAATCGCTGGGTAAGTTCTCCTTGACGTCCTTGTTGCTATTTGGTTCCTCCGAGGCTATGTTATGGTTCATTCAGTTCAGTTTACTAGCTATAGACCGTGTAACAAGTATACGTTGATTCCAGCTGCTACAGTTTCCGCCACCGGAAAATGGGACAGCGTGGGGGCAGACGAGGGTACTATCAGTTACTTCGGGAAATGGGGCAGCTACGCATTAAAGGCGATAGCTTTGATCCACAAGTTCCACTGACTGCGTGATTTCTAGCAGTGTCACTAGCCATTGATGAGTTGAGTTCCGGGGTCCCCACCCGGGGAGGCGGCAGTTGTCGACCCGACTGAGTTTACTGGTTGGTGTTTTCATACTTCGTCACCAGGTCCGTATTTCCACTGGTTCTCTTCTCAAGTAAGGATTCATGGAGAATGAAACTCACCACATGATTACTGCAGGCATGAGGCGCAAGGTTATCGTGAATATGCAGGCAGAAAAAAACCCTAACTTCATGATACCAGTTGTGCGGCAGCGAAGCATCGGTGTTGAACGCTGATGTCATGCTGTCGATGATGATGATGACTTCTCGCGTTATTACCTAAACCCCAAGCACAGTGAAAATTTCCTACAGAGCAACTGAAAGTGGTCATCCCAAACAGCTGCACGATCTAGACTTTTTTTCGACCTGTCTAATTCTTGTTTTTGCAATAAAAGATTTGACTCCCGCCTTTTTGTTTTACCAACCTGCATGTCAAGATTTGTCTTTAAACATTCTGAGGACATGTAAAACAGCTTTCTCCCGTGACCTACTTGAAGATGGAACAAAACCCAGACAGTTGTGCACAGTATTCCGGATTTATTTCACACGAGGCGTGTACTACAAACATCAGTAATGAATAAGTAAATGAACAAACAAGCATTGCATCGGTCCAACGACTGTACTTGATATCGGGCTAGATGCAGTAGACTTTCAAGATCCACGTAGGCCATCGCTATTCGCAAATGAAAGCCACATCCGCTTGGGCAGACGCAACTTTTCGCTTCGTTAGCACTACCGTGTTAAACCGTACATCAAGCCTTTGATGCAGTACTTTTTCTCTTTGTTTATTTGTTTATTACTGACCAGTGGCAAAAGTCCTGCTTACGATGGCTTTTTATGTCCTGAACAGAAAGCAATTAGTAAAAATTCGTATGCACCCTCTCCAAAGCAGCGAAGTAAATTACTTCTTAATGATACCATTTGGGCTTACCTGCAAAAGTTGTCATCATAAACCGCGTGGATGGGACATAACTGGCTGACCGGTTGACACTCGTCACGATCCAAGCCGGCAATTCTAGTGGCAACCGCTGCCTCAGGATTGTTTCAACTAGGTTACTAATTTGCTGTTTGCAGTTATTCCCACGGTACCGTCAGCTAAATGATGCGAAGTCGAAGTTTGTCATCATTCTACCGGGTTTTTTCCCTAAAATCAGGGTGGAGTGAGTGAATCATCGTTGAACGATGATGAAGGGGGTTGCGAAAAACCCTCCGCCCTGTAATAGGCTGGACGGTCGTACTCCCTAGAGAGTAACCTTCGCCCGTGTCAGCCTCGTGGTCATTATGTAGGTTTTACTACCTGTTGTGGACCACAGTTTTCCTAATGCCTTCTTAGTACCGTGAACCCGAGTCAGGATAGCTGCTTGACAGCCTGATGCGCTTAGCCAAACCAGAAAGCCAATGAACGTGCGAATCGGTTGGTCTATTGAACACTGACGCGTACAGGCGTGTCATGTGCAGCCGAAAACGGGCTGTTTATAAAGCTCACGTGGAAAGTTCTAAGCGGGCCAAAAAGTGATACTAAAAATAGCACTCATCTGTCAAGGGCAAGTGAAGAACAACCAATCAAATCTGTCCCAACATAAACGGCCACTTCATTGGCAGTTGTGTAGTCCAATCACGTTCGGAGCTGGTTCTCCTGTCTGCTCTTTCATGCATACCAGGCTGAAAACACTGACTAGGTAGTTCAGGTAGGGACTAGTGCTAACTGCGATTAAACGCCATCGTGTATTGGCCTTCTTCATTGCGACTGCATGAATCTCATCACTAGCAAGGTGGCTGCCTGCGATTATGCGCCGCCGCCCATTCCCCTTGTACTCCATAAAAACCACCGTGGCTAACCCAACTATCAGCTGATCTTTATAACCCGTCACTTTTTTATGGTCTTATTGATTAATTCTTCATCTACCTATCTTTTTTCTCCCCCTCAGTATTGCAGTATGCAATCCCCTATTGGGATATTTTGCTCCGAGGGCGATTTTGTCATTTGGACCTTTGGTTTCGGTTTCTTGAGGTGAGTCACCAACCGAGTGGTTTTCACAGATGTGTATGTTAGCTAGATGCGGCAGGGTGTTCAGTCACAAACCGAGCCCATACACATTGTGCTACCAAACTTCCCGTCACCATCATCACTTCAGTGCTGTTGTCCTTCAGTGCTTCACTACCCGAGCTATAAAACCGCTGGGGGACCATCGGGGCACTGAATCGCAGACTAAACCTCTTTGCAGCTTGACCGCAAGGCAGTGTTGGTTGGCCTAGGACTACTTCTCTGTTTCAATCCCCAATCCATACTGATCGGGGATTTTGAGACGCTCCTCTGCCTATTGACCTGCCCAGCACGAGACTTTGTGTCCAATTGATTTTCGGAACGTTTGACCCTGAGTTTTTTTAGGCCGATAAATCTGTCGGCTGGCCGCCTGGTTGGGGTGGTTCGGAAGCCTGGCTTACTTAACTCTTCTGAATTGAAAATGCCTTGGACATCGCGTTCTTTTACCATGTCTAGAGATGGTTTGGACTACTTCGTTACCGGTTGCTTTGACGCGTAGGAGGATAGTGACATTGTCTCCAAATGAATCGTCAGATCGGACGATAAAATTTGTCATACAGTATACTGGTTAGTCGATTTTTGTCAGTATTATTTCAATCTGCGATGGGGCTACTCAGCGAAAGGTCGGCTACACTTCATTTGCTGCTTGGCTGTTTACCCGTGCTCGTCCAGCTCTTCAAGCTGCTAAGAACGAAGAGTAAGCTTGATGAGAATTCAGGCACTAGTGAGCATTGTGGGAAGGGTGAAACCAGTTGTGGGCCGCCCGGAGTTTTCATCGGTCTTGAGTAGTGTTGTGCAAACTCATGTTCGTTCCGATAGCTCACTTCAACAGTAGACGCGTGTGTGATACCGTTTCGCTTAATGTACCGGGATTGGGTCACTTGGTTCCGAACGTCTGCTCTTCGCCAGTGTGTGCAATGGCTTGCTATGTAGGGGCATCTTTGCCGGGCTTGTGCACCTCTGAAACATTAAGGTTCTTGTTCTAATCGGAAAAGCAGCTCCAACCCGTCTTTCTTTCGGGTTAGTGCCGCTTCTATCAGCAGGTATCCCGGGTGTTTCAGGAATACGTCTCAGAACATTATCAGTGAACTATGTTTTCGGTAATTGAGGCCCACTGGGAATTTCATTCCTTCTCTTTTTCGAAACATTAAAGGAACGTCACAAACGACCCATTTCACGTGACACGTGGAATCTGTTGTTGGACTTTGTCGATACAATCCAACCCGACATGTCCAATTACGATGAGGAAGGTAAGAATTCTCTTGTGACTTGGCTTTTTTGGTTCACTTTTTTTATCCCATTGGTCAACAATAGCAGTTTCTGTTCCCGTCACACAGAACTAAACACAAGCCACTGAGGTAGCAGTTCACCAATTAAATGTGTGTTGTAACTGACTGCAAATCCTGCTTCAGAACTTTAGTGACGAAGAAGACTCATCCAACAAGAACACAACGGCTCTACTGCGGTCAGGCGAGTGCAAAATTACAGGGAGCGTCGGGCACTTTTGACCTTGAATGAAGGCTGTCCAGTCGATATTAAGTGATTGATTGGCATCGCTTCCATGTCACGCTTGAGCACTCGAGCATGTCAGTCGTCGCTGATCGGCTGCTCAAACGTTCAATAGACAGCAGATTTTTCCGCACCGCAGACCCGGTGTCTTTCGTGAAGCGATTTTGGCAGTTCCTAGTAAGTTTGGGATTATTTCCAAGCGTATGGCCTTCCTGACAAGCTGGGGCACGACCAACAAGTTTGGTGCCTTATTGCGCTCAATTACAGGACTGTCGACAACCGAGGCGGTGTGATCGCTTTGCTTGCTGAGAACGGAACAAAATCTACGGTCATATGCTTACTGTACAGCTACAAAGTCAGTACTTCGGGGATTGAATGGAATCGTACGAGCCTTCAGCACTAGAAGTACAAAATCCCCCCTAACATCTCGATTTGAAGTGGATGAAACGGTTACACAATAGGTTAGCGATTTCCTCTCAATATAACGTGATATTAACCACAATGGAATAGTCGGTGCACCGAATTGTTCAGCTTTCGGTGCCTAGGTGCCATGCCACCCGAGGGAAGCATGAGGGCTGGTGTACTACCAGGTTGCCCAAGCCTAGACAGGGGAAGTCGAGAGGCAGAGGTCGGGTTCGAACCACGGACCTTAAGGTCAGTAAATTCGCGCTCTAACCACTGAGCTGTCTTTTGGGTGCAGCACCGCATTTCAGTGTGGTCGTTTCACCCTTCCATCTGTCCCCATCACGTCTGCTATCCCAATGGATACAGCCACCTGTCTAGTTTTTACCCCTTTTTTCTAACAGGCTTCTCCTGATTGATTAGCTACGGTCGAAAAACCGTGATCGATACATTCAAACCACTTTCGCCTGCTGTTTTTTGGCCGTTGACTGCCAACCGTTCACGTTCATTCGTGCCTGGTCAGAAAATCTTGTCCAGGGTCTCGGCAGTCAGGTATAATTTTGGCCTTCTTTTTCTTCACAGGACGTACAATGTACCAGCCAAACAATCTGACTTTCCAGAATACTTCATTGCTATAACTGAATGTCTCCTTCGCGCTTGCCTGGAAACTAGCTCCTGCCCCATGAGGCCATGCTGAGTGGATTGGAATTACATGAATAATAGCTTAGGGTATATCTGACTCCATCCTCGTGGCCAACCACAGACAATGGGGTGCCGTTTTGTAGTCGTTCGCAAACCGATCAGTGGGAGACATGCATGTGATAACGAAAATCTGTTCCTTTGAAATCTACTTGTGATTTGATAAATAAAGTATGCTAAACAAACGTATTTGTCTCTGCTTATCCAGGTGCCTGGCCCGTTTTGATCGACGAATTCGTCGAGTGGGCAAGACCGCAAATTCAGATGGAATGTAAAGCAAGTTCCAGTTGAGGACTGGTTCGTTCCCAACGGTATCAATCGTCATGTTGCAGCCAGATTCAATACTCTGGATTCACTCACGGGTGACCCCGTCGTTTGGTCGTAACGGTCTTATCAACTGTAAAGCATTCGCTCCCTATGTTCCCTTATTTCTTGCCCCAGTTGAGCGTCTACATTGTGTATAGGGTCCCCGACAACAGTTTGCCAATCTTCCTGGCTTACAGTTCGCCCCGATGTTTTCGCCCTGTTTTGCTGAAATCACCTACGGCACCCATTAGGCAAACATTCTCGGTGCTCTTCTGTCATCAACGGCATTCTCCCTGTCCTTTACCAAAATCAGACTAGGCCTACCTTGTTCCGGCCATATACCGACCTATAATTGCCTTCGTATTTCTTCAGTTTATGAAAAGCGGCTTGAACATACGGGTTGTTATCATCAGTACAGTGGTCCCATCACCTGAGGCTACATGCCTCATAGTAAGGCATACCCCTTCCCGCCCCAGGAACAAGTGCTCGAAAGCACTTTGGCAGGCCACAACCCCTTAGCGAGAATATCCATCAACATAAGTTGAAGGTAATTAAGCGTATGATTATCCGAGCTGATATCTTGAAGGAAGGGTCATTGTAGGCCGTATTCTGGTTATGAGTGCACCGCACATGGTTGATGGAGACGTTCCTGACGTACGTGCTGTGCCAGGCGAGTTTAAGCTTCCCTGATGTGAAGTGTTTGCCAACGCGGAGCAAACTACTGTGTATGAAATTACGCCACACCCACGGTCGAACCGTCGCAACAGTGAGTGTTATGCTAGGGGCGATCTAATTGGGACCGGTGGTTAACGTACAACCTATTGGCCGTAGGGTTCGTTGCTCGAACCCGCCTCTGGCTTTTCTATGGCTTTTGCCTAGACTTGGGCCAGCCCCGTGTTTCCTCTGGGTTGAATGGCAACCATGCACTAAAAGTATGTCAGGGTTTAGCGATTTGGCCTAATCTGTCTGAGGTTCAATGAGATACAGTGAACAATCCAAGGTGATGTCATGACATTCGGACGATTAATGGATAACCAAGTGGAGTGGTATTTCGTGGTGAGGCGAGCTAGTGAAATTTCTACTGGTTCTGATGTAGAAAGCCTACAAAAAGGAATTTACCTAGGAAATTGTCATTGAGGTTCTTGGTCGATGGAATCCGTCGTTTGCTCAGTGATCCCTGTAAGTACAACGAATCCATATATATATATATATATATATATATATATATAGTAGAGGGCCTGTGTCACAATACAAGGATTGAAAAAAACGAGGGTAACTAATTTGCAAACACGTCAACCTGCTTTCTTCATATCGTACGTGTGTATTTGGCCCTTATTCCTGGCTAGTCGGGGATGCTTACAGCAAAGTACAGTTGCCTTGTTTACGTCCCCGGTCAGGAAGTTGCGATGAGCCAACAACTGTTAACTCGGCACTGCGCTATTCGTCGATCCCCCGGTAATCGCACCCAACATAATCCAGCGCTCACAAACACGACTCATCTAGGGACCAATGGGTCCCGTAAGATGGGGTCTAACCATCGTCTCCCGTGCCCTACTAGCATTTCAGCTTTTCGGTGCCCCATTACCACAATCACACACCGTAGCTGTGCTGTCCGCATGCCATCCGTCCTGAAGTGAACCGAACTGCAACAAGCAGAGGTTCCAGACATTTTTCTCAGGTCGTCGCCGATAGCAAAATTGAATGAAGAGAAACAGTTAACAACCTTGTCAGACCCCGTATGAGATAGCAAGACGTGGGGACAGTCCACTGTGCGCCCCCGCTTGCCCAGACCTATGGGCATGTAGCACCATGTCGAAAAATAGCAATGGATCCCCATTTCCTACGAGACAGTTTTGTTGGCAACGCCAAAAGCACCTTTGATGTCCAGGAAGACCAGACGAGTCGGACTTTCGTATGTGGTAAAGCTCCGGGCGTTTGGCGTAAGGTGAACACGAATGACGCCGACTCCATGCGGCCAGAAACCCTCATGTCCTTTAGGGACTGATTGCTCGTGCACTAGGCTTATCCGATGAAGCACGTCAAAACTTAAGAGATGATGTCGGTGTGGCCGACACGCGGTAGTTGCTTTGTCATCAACATCATCATGGAAAGCATAAGATCAGTGTCCAACAGTGATGAATCGCAGCCATCATAATTTATCTGAAAGCCTTAGCGTCAGCCCACCACAATCATTCCAAGATGTCTACACCTCCAAACACTCATTCAAGCAATCCGGATAGAAACTAACAACAGAAAAGCCACTTACATCGATTAGTAACCACATCTTGGAGCGTCCCCAATCAGGCGCTCGAGGATCACGCGGTCCCCATCCTGGAAGGCTATTCGCACCAACACCTAGATTTTTCGTTATCTCTTTAATACCCTTTTGCCAGATCAAAGGCTGGCCATCTCTCTACTTGCGTCACTCCGAAGAGGGCACAAAATGCAGCACCGTACTCAGCAAACGATAGTTCGGCATGCGCTATACATTGCCTAAACACCGCAGCTTGTGGTGCTGGACACATTCTTCGATAGAAGTCCCTGTCGCACATCCGGAAACTCATATTTCTAGGTGCCTCATTAAGGATCCGCCAACATTAGCCAACACGTGCTGTCGTAAAATCGTTCAGCTGTATCATCCTTTCGGTGCCAAACTGCCATTCCACCAGAAGGAAGCACGAGGGCTGGGATACTGCCAGGTTGCCCAAGCCTAGACAGGGGAAGTCGAGAGGCAGAAGTCGGGTTCGAACCACGGACCTCCCGGTCAGTAAATTCGCGCTTTACACGTTCTATGGTCATGGAATAATGATGGTCGAAGACCTGAAGGTGTCTCAGTAACGCGGGTTGAAGAGACTGTTTCACAGCCATACAACAAAATGGCCCGAACTGTAACCTGATACACATGTCCCTCGACTTGTCGCCATCGGTGTCCCAGATTAGCAAACGCGACCCGAGCCTTAGATACTCGTGCATTGAGCTCATGTCACACTACAATCAGAGCTTAAGCAGCATCCAAGATAAGTAAAACACCACAGCCTCGAACGCCTCTCCTACAATTGTATGTGGCGTGTCCAGTGATCGCATGTCCAGGAGCATTACCTTACACTTTGTTGCCGCAAAGCGCATGCCAAAGGACAGGATGACTTTGGTCAATTCATCCAAAAACCCGCGCCTTTGAAGACCAGAATGATACCGTTTGAATATTCCGGATCGACAATGTTTTCGTCACCAGCTATTAGAGCACCAAGGTTTTGAAGACCCTCCAGCGTTCGTCTCATTATCTCGTCGATCACAAAATAAATTAGGAGTGGAGAGTGTGCATTCTTGACGGAGACCATTTTGTTTGCGAAGGTTTTGGAAAGTTCTCGGTATACTCTCAAACGCCCGGAAGTCTGAGGAACTTATCATGCTCACAAACTTCCTTACTGGACAGTTGTGTTAAGGAGAATAGACCGGTCAGTTGAGTCCATTTCACCTTGAGAATTCAGGAACACTGAGATTGTAGGTCAGTCATACGAATGTCGTCCTGTTATCTGGCGGGGTGTTAAGATTTGGCCAACAAAACCTCGGAATCCCGTTTGCTGACCTCGAGTCAATGTTTCACGGGCAACCATAAGGCGACGAAGGACAAGTGCCGCCAAGAGTCTCGTAATGACTGGGGTCAAGCTGATCCCCCGTAATTGCCGTACTTTTTTGACAATGGGCACCATCGCCGATTCTCCCCAATTGTCTGGGACAATCTTTTTTCTCAGATGCAGGCAAAAATATCAGACGAGCGCCGACCGAGGACTTCATCCCTATCCTTGAACAATGCGGATGGGAGTTCATCCGGACCACAAGCTCGATGGCGCTTGAGAGGACATATGCAGTCATAAGCCACCAAGGTCGTAGGGGTCCCAGGTTCACCGTCCAGGGCTATACTCGAGTTGCAGGATCCAACGAATAATAGTGGGTGGTCACGAGAATTATTGTTCAAAGTGCTTGGCGCAGAGGTCGAGGCGTCCTTCTTTATTGAAGGTGGTTACGCCACTTTGATACTTGATTCTCTAAGGACACAACCGTTAATGGATGCACAATGACCACCCGTTATTCACTCCAAATCTATACAGCTTGAGCTTACAACAAAAGCCTCAAGGAACCTTCCCAAATCGCTAAATCTCGTGTTTAAATCTACCGCAGTATGATACCCCATCATTTATAAACAAATAAAGGATGGTAGCTGCTGGATTATTTTGTGTACTACTGCTCGCTCGCCTTCCTCACCCACTAGAGTAAACTCGCGTGAATAAGCCATGGTTTGTGCGGACCGAGTCGGATTATCTAAGTGCTGGAGATGTGTGGAGATGCGCTCGGCAACCTACTAGTGAAAATATGATATGGCATAAGGGGGTGTATGCTATTACGAAATACCTGGGCGCCGATCGCCTTCGGGGATGGGGCCAACGTCAGCCCCTCTGCTTAGCCTCAATTACTAATGTTAGGGGCGTCCACTCCAAGTTTCCACTCAGTTTATCTGACAATGTTAGAGGTGTAGGCTCGTCGAGTGTTTGTGGTAGGGTAGCCATACACCTCTCTTCCTGTCATACCTTTCTTCTTTCCGTTATGGGGCCTTGCTGAAATAAATCGACATGACTGTGGCAATGAAGCACTGGTATTTAAACACCCGCGTTGCTGGTAATCATGAAAATGAGTCGGACACGGGAGCAATGGTCCTATCTACGCATCTTGCTCAAAATCATTGGTACGATTAACGCCGAATACATCAGTGACGAACCGATAAACTAATCCCGAGGGTGCAAAGACAGGAAAATCCGCCACTAGTGTCATATTGACCATAATGGTAGAGTTGCAGGTCCGCCCGGAAGAAGTATAAAAACTGTTTCTGAGACTGAATCCAGTGTTGACCAACGGATTTACGAACGAACTGATACTCGCTTTCCGAAAGTTTCTATTCAAATCGAAAACG
>SJOL01009179.1:443733-454744 GCA_004794785.1 Opisthorchis felineus | reverse complement strand
ACCTCAAGGGACGTGTGTATCAAGCTACGGTACGAGCTGTTTTGTTGTATGGCTGTGAGACCTGGCCTGTTCGAGCAGCGGAACTGAGACGTCTTCAGGTGTTTCACAATCGTCTCAGAACCATAGCTCGTGTGAGTTGGTGTCAGCGAATCCGTAACGAGGCAGTTGGAAAGCGAGCTTTCGGTTATGCAACGGAACTTTTACTGAAGAATGTGTCCAGCACCAGAAGCTGCGTTGGTTGGGACACGTGTTGCGTATGGCTAATCATCGTTTGCCGAAGAGGGTGCTGTTTTCCATGCCCAATTAGGAGGAGCGGAAGCAGAGAGGTGGCCACCCCTTGACCTGGCAGAGGAGTATGAGGGAGATTACGAAACGCTTGGGTGCTGTCAGAGCTACTCGTCCTCCAGGGTGGGGACCGCGTGATCCTCACCGCGCCTGGTTGGAGACTCCGCAAGGTATGGCTGTCAACCGATGTCAGTGGCGATCTTGTCAGTTTCTATCCAGATTGCCTGAATGAGTGTCTGGAGTTGTAGGCACCTCGGAATGATTGTAGTGAGCTAGCACTAAGTCCCTTTCCCGTCCACCTTTATTCTTTTCTTCACAGTAAGGCTTTCAAATAAGTCATGGATGTACGGCAGCGAAGCATCAGTGTTGAACACTGATGTCATGCTGTCGATGATGATGATGCCTGGGCAAACGGGAAGCATCCCTCTTTTACGTCTCTTTGTCCAACGTGCTCTCCACACATCCCCCGCCCAGGCTTCTCATTCATTTCGCATTCAGTCACCCGACCGTTGCTTCGTGTCTAAGCTTCTCTTCAGTAAAATAAATCAAAATGTACTCTTATTAAATTCAAGAACTGTGTCCAAAGCTGCTGTTTTCAACGTCCGTACTGCGTCAAATTGAGTAGCAGGGAGCTCTTGCTGTTAACTTGTTCCCTCTTTAGACTGACATATATTGTCTCCTAAGCACGGATAGATCCCAGGACGGCTATACACCTCAAACCACCCGAGTGATCCTGATACAATGACTCGTGGTATGTATTGAGGGAATCAAGTTTGTCCCTAGGGTTGAACGCGGCCTATTAGACAGCATTCCCATAAGCAATCGATTTTTCGCTGTTCGGTTGACTGTCTTAACCAAGGCCAGTGCATCTCAACGCGGTAAACGTTGCGCGAATACTCTCCGACAGACGTCAGATCTGAGACTGAGAAAGATAGCACCCATTGAGTGTCACGGTTATTTCGATCAGCGACAAGTACAGATATCGTGATGCTGACAGGTGGTACGAATACCCAGGTCGACACACTAAGGCCTGAGGAATCTCACCTAAGCGGTCGATTCGGAGTTGAGGCTCACCTCAGTTGTGCTGAACATTGTTTGTTTCTAGTCGACGCGAACTCCCAACACAAGAGTCCACATCGTGTTATTTGGAGGCCAACAACTGCAAACCAGCCCTGGATTCAATCGGACCACCCCTGGCTCGTTTGCACTCTTCGCGTAGTTGTGCGAAAAAGGCTCTTTCAAGTCGGTCAACCGGCATACGGACCACGGAACCAAACCATCGCAACTTATGGAGTGTAGTCAGTTCACGTATAATGGACGAATTATTTGTTCCGAAAACCATTCCACGTACTTCAGCATTATTGATCCGGAGTTCCCACCAGGCTCGGGCAATGCTCCGAAGACGATGGTCAAACACTGAAAGATTTGCATGTTCTCAGCGCACAGCGTTGTAAACTCGACCCTTGACGGATAAGCCGATGTCACGCCTACGACACAGGTGATGCAAGTCCATGAAAGCTGCTCTGGCTTTCCCAATCCGAATGGAAATACCACCTTTGGCCAGACCACCGGGACTGATACAGTCGCCCAGGCAGACAAATGTCTAGTACATCGATAGGCTCACCCGCAAGCATGAGGTTAGGTTTCGAGCCCAGCCAGTCTTGCAGCAGGGCTTCACAGTTTGCACGTGTGAAACGCATGCGAAACCATGAGGTAGAATTACTTGTTTTACTTAGCACTGCTTGCATTACGACGGCGCTAGGTGCCAGAACTATTTCGTCTGCGCATTCGGTACTAGTGACATCGCCCACAGGAATTCGAGGCTGGGAATGTCCCACAATCATATCAGTGACGAAGTTGGAGGAAAGGTGACAGAAAGCGTTGGCTGACACCACTTGAACTCAGGCGGGAGCTTTCCGTAGACCCTCACGTGTCCGCGGGAGACGGCGTGCAGCACCTTAATGAGGGTCAA
The DNA here is from genome assembly GCA_004794785.1 of Opisthorchis felineus. Taxonomy (NCBI): domain Eukaryota; kingdom Metazoa; phylum Platyhelminthes; class Trematoda; order Opisthorchiida; family Opisthorchiidae; genus Opisthorchis; species Opisthorchis felineus. The sequence goes on along the minus strand of SJOL01009179.1, from coordinate 452,487 downwards.
CAATTTTAGGGAGGGGGCACCTGCCATACTGCCCGCCTGCTGTCTCCAATCAACTTAACCTCCGGAAGGACCATGCAGAACTAAATGGAATGCCGACAACAGGCGGTCATTGACAGCGGAAGTCCAGCGTGCTTCAGCGCAAAAAAGCATCTGGACCAGGCGGTTTGTATCCTGCATTCTCGAATCAGAGAGGCCGGGACGTTTACCAAACCCCGACACTTGTGGCGCCGAAGTGATATCGCCTTGGCTGTCAGGAGTACAGGCCACACTGCCACGGGCCCAACTATCCTACCCCATGGATCAGCCTCGTGGCTGGCGCTCGCACACCCTCGAAGGCTGCAAATGACTCAGATCAGCGCAACAAGCGCGACCCAGTCAACTTGATGTCGAATACATTCTCCCTTCGTATGGAAATTCATCGACACAGGTTTTCGCCTCTTGTATATCCAGATTTTCCCTCACACCCAACCTGAGCGAATCCAGTGGCATCACTTCTCACTTTGCTCTTCCCTGTTAGCCTGATGAGTAGTCCCTTCCGGTGAGAAGTTGCACCAAAAGCCATGGCTACACTTCGTACAAGTAAATTGGCATGCGCCTGTCGTCTGCTCGGGCAGACTCGGAAAACACATCTTCGTCGGACGCAAAATTTATGAAGGGCGTCCGCCTTCAGGATTATTGCGGACCCAATAATGTGAACATCTCAAATTCATAGGAAACCATTTATTTTCCTTTTTGTAATACAAAGTTAGACCTCGTGTGCGTCCCTCAATCGCCTGATTGCAGCACGGGTGGTGGCCGCGGCCGTCGTACTACACAGGATAAGCAACTTTATCTATCGCACATACCTGCAAACGTAGGCACCACCTGCAAGCACTTTTTTACACGCTTTGCACTCCCATATTCCAACTGCTTTTCGCTTAAGAGAGTCCTGCGAGACTTGCTGATTAATGACACATGACATACCTTTCCACAAAAATTGCAGTTGTATTTGGCGTGCTGGCTAACCTCGAGCTTCTTTATGGTCTTTCTTAGCGAAGCGCCATACCGAACTCCGTACTTCCCGACGATTCCAACCTTCTTAGTTCTCTTCGCCTAGGGAAAGTCAGGCGGGGAGAAACGTGCAACTAACCATCACGAGATGCGTTCAAAATGTGCGCGGTCGCAGCGCGGACAAACAACACAGGAGGGGACACAACTTTTTACATGTGATAAAACTCGCTGCTAGAGAAGCTCAGCAAAAGTCCAAGGCTTAAAAAGGCTTGCATGGACATAATGGCGCCTGATGCAAATTTTTCAGTACAAAAGTTTTTAATCACTGATTCACGGATTGATACATAAGATCGAGGCTTTCGCCAAGTTTCTCGGGTCGGTTCTGTTCTAGTCGCTCAGCGGCTGCCGTGCGCCTGAAAGGCACAAGCGAAAAAAGGTGTTGTACTGCTCTTCAAGTTCTCAGCGCGGGGCAGTAAGCTTGCCAGAGAGAGGACTCACATAAAAGTGTCTAATAGTGCTTTGAACCATGTACTAGATGGAGCGTGGACATCCGCTGGAGGAAGGCTATTCCACACAGCAACTACCCGATTAATGTCCGACATCTAAACGGAACTGTTTACCGTTGGCTGAAATGCGAACGACCGAAGATTCGAAAACGGTCACAGAGGGCAACCAGGAATGGCCGATATAAAGATGTTCTGTGAAATTTTATACAGCTTTCGTATAAATGTGATACCTTCAAGCAACTTATTTCTGTCCAGGTGAGTACTATGTCCTGGAAAGGCGTACGGGCAGTTGCATCACCACGGCATACTAGTTAGGTGGTTCAAGGAATCTACTAGGGGGAGCGATAAATATCTACAGTAGGCTAAATTCTCGCACCGGATGAGTCTCGCTAAGTGCATGCTGGGTGTAGAAACGCAAGGACCGAGTGGGGACGATTCCGCAACCGCGTGCAGAACGTCCTTACTGTTTCTTCACACGGGAGCAGACTGGGGTTATAACCCCGTTTTACTTCTAGAACGGGTCTGCACCCGGGTGCAGATCTCCTGCGGAAATTTCTGCACCGGCACTAAATGGGTGGTAACACTGTGGACCCAAAGGGAAAAAATTCAGCGTAATACCCAGATGGTTAAGTCCAAAGGATGGATTCAACTGATGGGAACGAACTTATCCCGGTGGCCTTTAGGGCCAGGTAAAGAATTTGTTCTCATTTGCAACTAGGGATCCTGGAGGGCGATGGGGTACAGTCCATAGTATGAGCAGAATAGTTGCAGGTGTGCCCTCAGACTGAGTATGGCAGTGTCATGCCATCATTGCATAGACACATTTCGGTTTCTGGACAGCGTCGTAGCGGATGTCATGGTTGAGGTGATCGGACAGGGGAAGTGCATTTCTACGGGCGGAGGGATTAGGGTTGGTCAAGGCGATCAATACAGGTAGAATCGAGCCGACGTAGAATCGTGGGTAATTTTGGTTTCGTTGGAGATCCGCGGGTATGTAAAGCTGAGACCAAGCCTAGTGAGTAGCAGCGGTACGGGTTTGCGGACCTGTTGCTAGAGACGATCGAAATATGCACTAATACACACGGCGGAGTACCCACACAACCCCAAAGTCACCGGCACCCAGCCTTTTCCAAATACAGGGGGACACTGCGTTTCTCAAAATTCCAACTTCCAACGCCTAAGTATCCCGTTCGGCTGGACCGAACAATCCGTCAATAGACTCATATCTAGTGCATCTGACCCACACAGCTATTAAAAAGGGATCAGAATCCCAGGGCCGAAGCCCAAGTCCTTCACCTGAGCCCTCACACAATCGTGCAGGAGCCCGCTTTCTGATATCCAGGTAGCCCCTCTCCCCGACAAATATGCCGATCGTAGCCAGGTCCACAGCTCCAGTTCCGCTGTCCGCCCTTCGTTCTACGCCCAAACCTGACAATCAGCCACTCAACCCAACGTATTCTGTGCCATGACCTTCTTCCGCTTACCAACAGGTTTTACCCATTTTCCCCCCTCCGCAAGTCCTTCTCTATCCTCGATTTTATCTCCACCAGCTCCACTCCTAACCCACTCCCAGAATCGTTTTTACTCCCCCTCACCCTTCCGCTCCAGTTGGCCCGAACCAGCCCACTTACCACCCTTATCCTAACATTCCACTAGTGTGCCACTACGCCACAGCCTTCCAACTTGGACTAGGCATACGGAAAGTCAAACCGGAAGATTGTCTATCTAATAAGTCCTCTGAACCGCGCAGCTTGGTGGCCCGCTGTATACCCATCTGATAATGATGACTGATCCTTGACATACCCCAAATACAGTGGACCCAATCAAAGCCCCTCCAGGCTACATAATTATCCTTCTGATCACCACCACTAACGCACTATGGCCGTACACGTACCTGCACAGGGGTCCTTACGCATGATCACAACATTCAGACACTCCCCGCTCTAGCTTATCTGCACGTTATGGCTTAAACTTGGACTATGCGGGCGTGACTCACTATGTGAGGGACTTGTTTACCGATTCCCTGCATCCGCCAACAGGGTTGATTTACTCTTCCCCAGCCTTCTCTTTTGTCTCCGATCCCTTTCCTTCCCACGCCTTAAAGCTCCTCCTGTGAACCAGCTGAAATCAGCGGTTATTTTCGTTGGTTGTTTTTACCACTAACGAGTAGCGTGATTGACGCCTGTTCAGCACAACGCAGTTTCGCTGCCCTGCCCCTCCAGTCTTTTTTACTCACGCTTTCGTATACTTACCCTCTACGTACTAATGACAACATTTTGTGGCCTGTCCGCGTTGGGGTGTAATTCCGTGCCAGCACTTTCCATATTCCTTGCTTCTCCCGCAGAACAGTGGGTCACCGGGGTTCGACGTCGGACCTATTGGGTGGCAGACAAGCAGGCTATCCTCTGTGTTAAGTCGATTTTCCTGTTGTTTCAACTACCTTTGTATTTCGACTTACCTTATAGTGCTGCGGGCTTGTTCTTATTGGCCTCAAGCGAGCTCTTCAATCTTGATCAGTAGCATGTGCTACTTTGTCATGCTGCCAGCCAAAAAATGTTGGTGCGGCTAAATTGTGCCAAACCCACCCATTTTCGTTTCCGTTTAATTCGGAACAACTTCCCGAACGCATCGGCTGACTTCTGCGCTGTTAGCCCTGTATACTACCAATTAACAATATCTGATCCCTCGTATACGTACGTGTACACATCATTTGGTGCCTGCCCGTTCTTGCCTTGGGGGAGCCCTGCTACCTCAATGCACTTGTTTTGCTCCTGTTGGTTGCGCGATTTTTGATTGTGCGTTCTATTTAATTCATGGTGATTGTTATTCACATGTCAGTATTATTTCTGCCGCCTTCGTCCTCCTGGTCTTACCGCCCTGTACTTACTGAATACCAAATACGCATGGTCAGATATCTCCATTCTTCCCGTAAAATCCCAATCTTCCCGGATTTTGCACTCTATTCGACCCAAGTAGGCTTCAGCGCGCTATCGCTTGCGTGTAGGACGTCGATTTCCCGTCAATCACTTCTCGACGCTGTCCTCCCAAAATCATTTCAAGCGGATGGCGCCAACACCCATCAAGGCCAACCTGTTTCCGCTGTGGGCAGCAAATTTCCCATGTGAACCTCCTCCTCACAGTGATGGCTCCATGATAGAAGATATCATGGGCCTAACCCCCTTGGACGCACTGACCACACCAGTCTGCACTGTCCCCTCATTTGCTTTTGAAACGACTGGACAAGAAAGGGGAGCAATGATGTCTCAGAACTACAAGAGTATCCTAGATCTGCGCCGCCTTCTTTCTCCTGCACACCCCGTCATCGAATTAAATGCACCAGTTCTGTTCGACGTCACCTGAAACGAAGGTGTGGGTCATGGGCTTGGATCTCAAAACACAGCATCATCTCAATGACCACAGTAACCTACCAATTCACGGTTGCCGGTGCCTGCCATCAGGTCCTACAAGGGACAAAGCGAGGCTAAGCGCCTTCCGGTGCATTAAGCTCACTCATGCTTTTCTCCGAAACATTAGGTCCTCGCCATCGTCCATTCTTACCACTTCAGACCAACTGTTGTCCCCCGCTAAAATGGTTCACATGCTTGCTAAAACATATACTTAGTTATATACACTCAATCCTCCCAAGTTAAGCCCTCCTGTTCACGAAATCCACAAGTCCCCTCATTATCACCAATCATTTGCCATATTCCAGAAATCCAGCTAATTCCGACAAGGCGCAATTGCAGTAGATTCCGCGGCCAAGACAGCGACCGCCCAATGAGTTGCCGCCATCCCCATTATTTGGTACCAAAACTTTTTCTGCTCATCCCTTATGCCCAGTGTTCTCACGCCCTGGAAACCAACCATCGTCTGCTTTATTCATCGACCATGCGAGGCATGAGCTGTTAAAACTACCATCCCAAAATATCGCCAGTATCCTTTGTAAGTTTGTTCATTCGAAAAACTTCCCAGACATACTCAAAACGATCCCACCCAGTGTCGCTGCTCTCCGACAAATTTGACAACGTCATACGCTGACCTCACAAACGCGGTTGAATCAACCCCCTCTACTGTCTTTTTTTATCCTTTTGAAGGTCTTTGGAAAAATTCTGCGCAATATTCTCCTCCGGATGCGGAAGAGGCCGGGCATGACTGGCCTTGTCCACTGTTTGTTGGCCTTCCTCGCCAACGGGGTATCCAAAGGTCCAGTGGCTGGCTCTCTTTTTAGAGCACTTAGTGGAATTCCACGAGAATCTTTCCACCGCCTTTCTCTCCACAATCTTCGATAGTCTTCCAGCACTGCTTTTACTGCTCAACTACCTAGCGCCTTCTTATGCCAATTTGGTGCGACGACCCAGTCAGCAAAATCCACTTATATCTGCCAGTCTCAGGCTAGGCAAAACTCTAGATAAGACGGTATATATTACTTTGTGCAGCCCTATCCTTGCTCACTGATTCCTTTAGTTGAACCTGGCAGCACCATTATTCATTCTGTGCAAGCAGCAGCAATCTGGACGCCTTGATCCCGGTTGGTACTTCCACACCACATAATTGCTCTACGCTTCCACCATGGTAACGTGAGTTGCCCATCCTGCCTGCTGTCGTGTCCTCTCCGTTTACCCTAAACATTCCACCCATGTAAGGTCTCTTTTAGAAAATAGTTTTTAAATATGGGACTTTTACTTAGGTGCGATGATGCAATCATAGAAAGTTTTGGCAACGAGCTTTTAAGGTTTGAGTTCTTCAGCGATGGAGAGGCTCATCAATGATGGGGAAATTTTTTACTGCTCAACTCTTCGATCACTACGGTTGATCGGAATCGTAAATGACAAAACGAAGCACATAAGATTTGCCAACCCCACCTGTCCTATCCAGAAAGGCTATCTCAGTCTAACCATTCCTACTCAAGTACCGCCAAGGCTGCTTCATTCGTATATCCCGTGTCTTCCAGGACGGCCTCTTCATCAGTAATTTACACCTACTTCCGAGGCCAAAAGGCCGGTCTTCCGGTGAAAGCATACAAACCGGGCTGGTCGTAATTTCTAAAGGTTGATCGTGATCTGGCGCTGAAAAAAGCCTCCAGAGTCAGTCCTCCAGAGCGTCCATGCTCCTAAAAGAAACTTGGACCGCATATTTCCCTAATTACTACTCGGTAGCCTGTAGTCTCTCGCGCGGATTGCTTTCCTTTTCTACCCTTGCCAGCTTTGTGTTAAGTATTCACATCCAGTTACACAGTACCTTCCCTATCTTCAAATATTTCCATACATCCTCCTTGCTCTCTTGTTTTTGTCCATTAAAATTAACCTATCGTCACCTAAATGAAGTTGGTTACTGTTCGCCGCTGACCCTTAGCCAGCAGATTCAATTTTCTCCAAAACTTTTGTGTATCCAAGAGAAACGTTTCTAGTGAAAATGTTGCAGTTTGCTGTATTTATGCTCAAACCATCATAACCTAACTTAGTCCGTCAGAGTTTGTTTTACTTAATCTCCATTCTTAGTTTTAGACGCTCATTCAATTTTACAGTCGCAGGGCTGCGGCTTCAGATATTGCTTCAGATATGCTTGTTGAGAAATTGGCGGTTGCGTGGTACCTATCCTTTATGGAATTTCAGAAGGCGTTAAGTGAATACATGAGGAGTAATTACGTGCATACAGCGGACAGTCGAAGCGCCAACGGTGCTGTGCGTTACGAGTGGGTATACTACAAATGCAGCAGGCAGCCAGCAAAACCAACGGGAAGTCAAGGAATTCAAGGAAGCTAATAAGTTCGGCGTATTTGCCAATAACAAACAGTAAACGAAGTACCGTTTGTCCAGTATGGCTTTGACTAATGAGACATGAGAACCATGGTCACTCATTCCCAGCAATGGTTTTCAGTTTTAGTTCATGTCAGCCGGCTTCATCTTTGAACTAGTCGTACCTCATGCCCATTGTCCTAGTTTCTTTCGGTTCCCACAACTGCGGTGACTTTTCACCTAATAAGCAAGCCTCGTCGGTTGCACCTTCCTCCGCGTTGTGTTGTTGCATGCCGCGTTCAGGTTGTAACGACCCGATCATGCCTCAATCAACATGCTCCCTAAAAGTTGTGAAATAAACCTATTGTTATTATCTCTCAGTTACCTCTTATTATCTCGAATACAATCATAAGGCTTCCAAATTTTTGTACAATCCGATTGCGGTGAATCTACCGCTAACCGAAGAGGAGTTGGAACGTCATAATGAACGTCATATGGAACGTCGTCGGGTGAAGTGCTGCAGTTTTTGGTCCATGAATTCGGCAAGGGTATTACCAATGTGGACATATACTACTACCACCGATCAACTCTGCTGAGTAAAATACGAATAGTTGGATTTTACTTTGGCAGCTGATATGCCTTCCGTCCTGGCTAAGCTTTGCAAGCCCGGATGGGTGCTAATGTTGCAGTTGGCGAGGGCCATTACAGCCACATATACTTCGCTGTTCCAACGCCTCCCAGTTGTGGTAAATGTCGATGGTAGGCAGGCTACCAACGAATTAATATAAGTTTTCTTAAAGTAAGCGATGTATGGCCTGTAGATACATGCTATACTCGTTTCTGATCACAAGTTTCTGAGCACGCATGGTTATGTATGCTTTCGTGTAAAGCGAACAGATTGTTCTTATTCGTAAACAGTTTGACTTGTTTAGGGACATGATGGATGAACACTGCCAAGTGAAGACATGTGTCGTTACCAAAATAGCTGCACAGATGCGGCGACCAGATTCATGTTCGTCCTCGACGCCATGTATTCGCACAGCTGTCAGGAAACACAAACGTGTTACATAGCACCACTTAATTTTGGTCGTAGACACCCTCTGCAAGCAGCCAACAAAGATTCCACCATGTGGCTCGCCTAAACAGTGCCGTACAGCAGACTTCCAAAAAGACCCGTGAATGCTGCACCGCACTTCGTTTCTTACCCCACGGCCCACTGGTTGTACATCACCCGCAAATGGTCTGTGCGCGCACAATCCCGGGTGGTTTGTTTTGGCAATGTGACTAACAACCGTTTGGAGAGTGCCAACGGTCGCCTGAAAAAGCGGGCGCACCGCTCAGATACACTTGAACATACGGGAATGTGGGATGCATACGTCGTACCGCCGTGACAGAAGGGAGATCCTTGAGGGTGACGGCTACGTTCTAAACGTGGTCCGTCGAATGACCACATCTGCGTCTTCCCTCGTTTTGGGAGACTTAGGGCCAAGACCTCTAAGGCTGCACTACCATCGTGTTGGAAC
>SJOL01009179.1:401814-443369 GCA_004794785.1 Opisthorchis felineus | reverse complement strand
TTTTATCAAGTACCAGACAGGAATCCTCCTGCTATGCACTCCCCCGTATTGTTTTTGCCCGCCACTTTCAAATCCTAGTGATCGTACCTTGTCTCATCTGATATGTTCCCCATAAGAAAGAGCCCTTGTAATTTTGCTTCCCTACCCATGCCGCCTCAGGCGTGTCCAAGTCTACTTCGATTAATGCCCACTCTTTATGTTGCCGTCCCTATTCCACGGAATTCACAGTACCCACAAACCCCACCAGTCATGCTCTTATTCTGACTGTAAATTTATGATCATGCCTGAAGGTATGCTACCCACCAGTTGGGAATAAACATCATTATAGTTGTCTGATTGCAAGAGCAAGATCCACCCCTCACACGTTTTTCCAAGCCACCGCCATCAACTTTCGAGGGTTCGCGTAAACAACTTAACCGGTTGGTGTATAAGGTTTGGACGCTGGAACCCAGAAAGTCCACAACCGTCGTTAGGCAGTGGATTGTTCAGCGGCAAAGCCTGCTGTGCTGCGGCCCAATGTCCGGGACGGACTACCTCCCGTTGGAGGTCTAGGATACTGAGCCTCAAACCAGATGGCAGTCCATGGACACCGAATTGGGCTACTGTGTGTTTTGCAACCTCCCAACTGGTCGCAATGGCCGCAGGTGTGCAACGGATCACGTGTCATTTCACTTCGACTGGTGAAATAGTGAATCTTGCCCGAAAGGTGAGTCCACAGATGATTATTTTGTTTTTGCTGCCAAGCCCTCATTTCGTCCAGAAAGAGCACAGGTGTGCTTGCCAAACGGTTCGCAAGGAAGGCAAGTTATGATATCGACCTGGACCGAAGCATGGAATCTCAGCACAATGTGTCCCGGAAGTCTGTGTGCTTCCGCAGTTTCGGCTCCAGGGTGGAGCAAGTTGACAGTAATGGTTTAATAGCATAATACTAGTACCAGTGCTGTAGAGGGCCAGTTGGGGAGACAGACGATGACAATCTCATGTGACCAACAGTCCCAGACTGCTCTTGCGGTAATGAGGCATCATGCATTTAGGTGAGTCTCGTATTTCATGAGGCCTAACACTCAGTAGTTATCAGCCTCAAAAAGTAATGCAATAAGAATCATCCATTGAAGACGACATGCTGTAAACATGGTTCTACGAGTGTCGCCGCTGAAGTGTTCGCTCCAAGACTATCCAAGATTGTCGGCCGCCTACCCCATTGTGATATCTCGATAAAATGACTGATATCTTCCCGTCATTTCAGGATGTCAATAGCTCCATGAACATTGCGCACCAAGAAGGCCTTACGCTTCCCACCGGGAAATATGTAATAATCAAAACGCCCAATAAAGTTCAGTGTTTCATATCGTCCAAGTGGGACCATTGACTTTTCCCAGCCGAGATGGATGGGAGCGTGTTAGCCAGTTGACTAGGCATTGTGAACCCTTAGCCGCATGTTATTCGTGCGCGTCGTCTAGGTTCTTACTGCGTTGAGCAAGCAACGACAGCCTCCGTGGGCAATTTCAACTAATAGTTGCAGACTTCTTCACTCAGTGTGGAACTCAGCGGTTGGCGCTATAATGAGCGTTATAGTGTACATCCCTAGCCATGAAATAATCTGGAAACCCCCTGGGGCCGGTTACGGAATGTAATGAATGTTTCCATAGCGACGATTGGTCGGAACAGCTATTCTCAAGGTCCGAAATTACGATATTTAGTATCCGTCTAGTCGACCAGAAAGCACAAAATTTGGTCGTAGGTATGAGGCTTCGACATATTCTGCGTCCACCAGTACAATGCAGGCTCCAGCAAGTTCCCAAAACTATTATGGCTGCAGGACTACTCGCAAATTTCGCCCATTGGAAGCTATTCACGTTTTACCGCAGGTTGCGATATCTTATCTCACTAGGTACAGATTTTCACTTCGAGAAAATTGATAACCTTGAAGATTCATTCACTTAAACAAATCGACCATACAGAGATTTCGCAGAAAAACCCAATAGAAACAGACATTTATAACTATGACTTCGTAGCCTTGAAAACATCGTGGTTTTCGAGAAATTCTTTCCATTCGCCTATTACCGATTGGCCTGTTTGCCGATTCGACATACGCATTTAAATGTAAGCTACACACATGAATGGACGCCGCTTCTTTATCCGCAGTTTTAAGCGAGTAACGACCTTAGGGATTTCATAGGCCAATCTCGCACTGATACCAAATTAGTCACCGTGAATTAACAGAGCACACCAACTTACATGCCCCGGTACAACAGCATCCTTCTGTGTTTCGCCAAAAGCCACGCGTAATTTCGCATCCAGTAAGGCCACATTTCGTATCTCACAACTCATATGGTCACAAATCCACCCCGATTGCGCCTAATTCCACCGGATTTTGGACAAGCAATACGTTGAATTTGCTGTCATTACATATGACGTGAATCAACCGAAAACGTTTTCGTCGACGACTGACGTTGCGACTCTAATTGCCCACCAGATGTCACTGAAGCTCATTGCATTCCACCGTGAGAAAGTTGCCGCTGAACTGGCCCAAACCTTTGGTGACTGTAAGTTAACCTTCCACGTTGCACTTTCAGAAAAAATTGGATAGTGAGTCCACAGTCCTGCTAATTCATTTAGGGCTCGCCTGAGGAACTTTTTCAAGGAAATTTTACACCCGACTCCTCTGCATTAGTGACACCAGTGAGTTTATTCAGTTATATTGTACACCGTGCTTCTGGGATTCGAGCGACTACTTATCTTTATTTCAAATATCTCCATCTCATCACCACCTACCGCTCTGTGACCCAACTGTCCAAGGCCGCGGAGCTCCAGTCATTGTCTTTAGTTTCAGTTCACCTTGGCCATCCGGATCACTCAAACACTGCTGTTTCACCAAATCTGTTGTTCTTGTTCTTCATTTCCCGCAATTTGCAGTTTTCGTATCATGTGCCAGGTAAGATGCCTTAGTTCTGCCTCCCCCGTCGTGTTTTCGCCAACCTTCAAATCTGATCTTCAAGTCTGATCTTGCTTCAGCTTGATATGCTTCCCGAAAGATAGGAAAAACCCTAATAATCGTGTTTTTCGGCCATCCATGTCCACCGCATTTAGATTGTGCCGGTTCAGGCATGACCACGTCTGCGTCGGATAATGCTCACTATTTGGTTGAGGCTGCTGAGCTGTGCGGGCAAACTCCTGGCACGAGCGCTACTTAATCATCTGCCAACCAAACTGGTCGAAAAACGACGCAATTTTTGTACCATTCGCAACACAATGGACCCGGTGCGTGCAGCATGGCACGTTCAGAAAAAATCGTATGAACACATCCGGCCGCTTTACACTTTCTTCGTAGACTTAACGAAGGTGTTCGTCTCCACTAACCAAAACCATTGTGGACTGTTCTTCCAAATACAGCCGTACGTCAAATTCATCATCTCCATCTGGAGCCCGTGTGAAGGGACAGGGGTGAAGATGCTTGCGAAAGGATGACTTCTGATGTTTTCAGAATCCTCATTTGCGTAAACCGGGGGGCGCTTGAACTTGGCCCCTCTTCCTTCCGTTGATCGTAATCAGCGGCCATCGTGGATGCGGTCGTCGCAAAGGTCCATTCTGGCGTACGGCTTAGGTAGTGGTTTGATGGACGTGCGTTCTGTATTGGACATTTTGGTGCCAGAATTATGGTTTGCCAGACCACGAGCCGCATCTTCATGTTCTTGCGCGACCATGTATTCTTCATATATACGCATGGCGGACCGCTACGCATAGCTCAGAATTTGGCAACTGCCGCTGTGCAGCTTGGCTTGAGCACCATTGTAAAGGTGAGATTTGTTCCGAACCAAACTGCGCCAGAAGCAGTCCCTAACCATCTTCTGCGCATCAATGCCGGGAGAGAGTTTAGAAACAGTGTGCGGACTTGTATTTTGGGACCTTACTGTCTGCTGCCTTGAATGCTGACCGTGAGCCGAGATCACGTGACACCAAGGCTTCTGAAATACTGGCGAAAGTGTGTGGAGGAATTGGATCCTGCAACTGAATATCAAGGCGAACGTCTACAGGGCCATGGTCCTGCCTGCGCTCTTGTTAGATGGTGAAACACAAGCTGTGACTTGGATGTGTTCGTCAGATAGAGGGAAAGGAGTTCCGATGCAACTTCTGTACGGCTACTTGGATACGAACACCCCGAAACCTGGCATACGGAAGCTCCTACTTCCGGAAGCGTTGAGTGGAGTTCTGGAAACTGCCAACGGGTCTCGTGAAATATGAAGCGTAAATGCAAAACAGAACGAAATGGAATAGAGAGGAACATACTGGTGTTCGTTGGCTTATCAACCGCCGATTCTGACCCGAATAGCTGAAGCGTGCGTGACGTGACGACATCGTTGGAACTTCTCCATCTGGAGACCAAACAGTTTTATTCTGTAGTGGTCTGGGTACCCAAAAAGCTACTGCAGGAGGGGTGTGTGGCAGAGAAGTAAACCTAATTACTCTGAATTGAGTACACAATAATAAAAAGGGTCGAATGGAACAGACTCACTAAGAATTGTTCTCTTTAAAATAGTTCATCGTTGGCCCAGGTCAGTTAATAACTAATAATTCGATCGTGGATGTCCAGGGGTCTTCTTTCCGCGAAGCTCTCATATACAATAAACTCCGAAGACAGTCTGAAATATTTTGATACCAGAGTTGGCACATGAAGCTCGCGAATGACCGCTGTAAGCGCTAGTGAAATGAGAAGAGAAAGTTGGAGCACGTGACCACGCCTGTACTGTATGTCAATTTTGTACAAGTGCGCGTTTTTTTGGTTTTGCGTATTCAAACGAAAAACGTTTATGGAATTGATGCAATACGTAACTTTATAATGAAAGCAAATGAAAGGTACAAATCACCTCAAATCTCAGACGATTGTGGTCGTGTTTGTGCCGGTCGAACTGAGCTGGTCGATCACCAGGGAACAAAATGATCTATCGGCAAAATATTCGTGGATGAAGTAACTTCGTGAGGATATCGGGCAACTGAGCCTGCAATGGTGTGAGAAGTGACTCGTCGTGACCATCGTCATACAGATCTGTGCCAGAGCACACTGAGCGATTCGGTGTGCCAAGTCCGCGAAGGCACTTATTGCCGGGTAGATTAAATCAAGCACAATCATAGCTAGAGAACCCTATGCTTATATATTCGGAGCTTAACCTAATAAGCCTTTCCGAAGCGGAAGATGTTTTGTCTAAGTGCCAGGATGTTCCAGTCTGCTTGCAAAGCTCCGCCTTGATGTTGTGAGCATTCCAAAGCATCAAACCGTTTAGGATGCGTTGTGTAACTTTTTGAGACTATCCTTCTTTAGACCAAGATGAATGATGTCTAGCCAAGTACCTATTGCTAAAATGCACCTCATGATGAGCCCGGGCCACCAGTTGACTCCTTGTAGGCATTTAGGAGGTGGAACTGTGAAGCTGTCGTGCTTTAGTTGGCAATTACGAGTCGCCAGTTGGGCAGGCAGACGGCTGAATAAATTCTCCCTCCAGCACATCATACGGCATTACGCTGTCTGGTTTACACTAGGTGTAGAACGATTAGGCAGATGCACTTGCGGTTCAGCGCAAACGGTGTTTAACATTACTTACTGTGCGGGCGACTTGCTACGAAGTGACAGGCCAACCCGAAAACGGATGCCGGAACACTAAGTGGTTCGTATGGTCGGATCCTGACGGCTGACATCAATTAGCTTGTACACATTCAGGGGACTGTGACAACAACACAGTTTCTTTGCGCCCTCGTTCATGTGACGTACATGAACATGCATGGCTGCGGTTGCGTTACCTCATAAACGGTTTTGTGACGGGTGCGGTCAAAACAGTCAAGGATATAAGATTCTGTATCAAGTAGGTAACAATGGAGACACTCATCCTTCTGGGCAGTACACCTTCGTCTGGTACGCTCAGCAACAGTTGTAAGTAAATAAACTTATTTCCGAGGCATATTACGTTACTTAAAACCGCGGTTGAGCTACGGGAGTTTACCTGTACAGATTGAGCATTGTATGCATTCACCTGACCGCAGATCTTCTCTAGACCACCCCTCCGACATCAAATGACACATTATTCACGACCCTACAGTTCTTGTTTGAGATCCAGTGTGGACGACCAGAAATGCTGTGGCAAGGTTCCTCGGAATCTGAAGCCACTTTTAGCATTTTTCCAGTTTCCTGTCACTGGGTTCAAATTCTGTAAAGACCTCGGTGAACAGTTCTTCAAAATGGACTAATCTACTTATTGCTTTATTTCCCAACTTGTAGCAAGTATACCAACCGAGGCATGATGAAGCGGGACTGCAGAAAACGGCTCTTGTTCTTGATTTACTCCAGGGATATAGATCTTCTTGGACACTTTGGCGTCTTGATTGGAACAATTCCTACCAACTCCATAGTCTCTTTGCTATGCGCGGTTTTGTCCATCCAACCCAAACCACTGGACACTGCCTTTTAAGTGAAAATAAATAAATATATGGGACTGCTTTTAAACGTAACTGAGTGAAACAAGCTAGTTGATCAATTTTCTTTGCTTTCGGAACAGTCCAGCACTGTATTTTTCAACATAATGATCCCCCATTCCTTTCAGAAGAGTTTCAGCTTTACTAACTGTCTAGTTCAGGTTATCTGTGTGGTAGACCAAGGGTTGTTGAACCTGAAAATGATAAACCACTAAATTATTCAACTAGCTCCCTCCAAGACCCATGTTCTCAGGCTTTAGCATAGCCCTCCCCAGAATGGTGCTTTTATTTTCCAGCTTGAGTTCGCACGAGTTTGCTGGCCAAAAGCATGCGCCTTCTATTTCAAATGATTTAGCATTCCTAAATAACAAATTATATGTACGGTTTTGGATGAAATGAAAAAGTTAGATGAAAAATTGTCTAACATTGTCGAGACCTCGCGCTAAAGATAAGGTCAACGAACATCCAAAACCGAGCAACTGTGTGCCGCGATCCGTTAGCTCCTCTAAATTCCATTTATCTAGGACGGCTCGTCTATATATTTCCATGATTTCACTCAAAGGTGCTTCAGCGGCGCGTTATCTTTTGCCCCAATTATTTACAGTCTAAATAGAGAAAGAGGACAACCGCTATGCGTACTTTACTAACCAGGGACAGGTAGTATCGTAGTGCTCTCTACGTATATCTTACTTAGGGGTGTCCGGAAAAAAAACTTGCCCGAGGAAGTGTGCTTCGTTTGAGGTAAAAGCTACCCACAATACACTTTGACACAGTTCATTCAATAGCTTGAGTTTTGCGCACTTACGCAGTCCGTTTTTATGAACTTTACCAACATGGAGCTCCGTTCACTGACTTCTCCACAGGCTCCGACAGTCGGAGGCATTCATTCACAATGCTGGTGATTTGGTCCAAACCAAACAATTGGGTCGTCCGCTTGACGACAGAATTCGAACGTATGTGCAATGGGTTCGTAATAAATTTATGGTCCCAAATCAAACAGTTCTGGTGGAAATCTCTCGACCAACAAGTAATCTGACAGACTATTGCTCATTATTCGTAGCCGGGCTAGCCGCTGTTATTAGAGAAGTGTTTGACATCTGAGGATAATACGGTGTTTTTCCACCTGTTGAAAATAGTTTTACCCAACAACAACTAGACCAAAAATTATAGAATAGGCACAAAACCTCGATGACGCAAATTTTCTGTTGTCAAATTTGACTTGAGCCAACAAATTACTGTTTCGTGGGGCACCAGTGAAATTTCATATCTGTCCCATACCCTTAGGAGTGGTTCATAATGAGGTATGCTTCGGATGGCTTGGACAGTAATCACCGGAGACTTCTACGGACCAGCACGAATCCGCTTCTGTAGCTAGCTTACTTCAGTTTGGTGGAAGCAAGGCATCTGTTTGCTTCTGGAAAATGCCCGTCTATCTGTACTACTCGAACGCAGATGAGTAGTTAAAATATTCCGAAAAAAGATGCATTTGAAACATCGCCATGCATTGAGCGCGAACGACATATCCCATAAACCAATCCCTCGGAATACAGCGATGTTCCTGCCCCCAATTCTACCAGTAATGTGTTTTGAATCATACTTACTAAGATAACTTGGTCTACCAAGACGAAGGGAAAAGCGGGTAACGCCCTATCGTGCGAAATGCCATGCATTGGTGGACTGCAGCGTCTGGGACCGTCAGGTGTTGGACACCTGGTAGACGAGTAAACAATGACACGCCAATAATACTACATTGTCCAGGAAACGAGGATTATTAGTCAGACTAGAATAGTAACTGTAACAAGAGACATGATAAACCGGAACGCCAAAGGGCCAGTTCTAGTGGGTCGTACTCTAGGTGGACACACCAAGGTGTCAACTGAAGCATGATTTGCCACGTGCTGTTTCGTAAGCACCCATAAACATAGAGAGCCTGGTCGGTACATGGAAGCTTCCCACACTCTCCTCTGTATAGTCTACCCAATAAAGTGACATTTAGCTTGATACAGTTATCACAATAATGGAAGCCGGTTAACTTTTGACTAGACCAAGGTAAACAGGTAAATGTCTTTTTCGAGACTCATTTCTCCACATTTTAAAGGAGCTTAAGCTAAGAAATCGGCCAAACAGATTTGGACTGACACGAATATGCAAATGCCAACCCTATCGCCCCAGCGACCACATTAACCCCATTCAGTAATGTTTCTTTTGCCCATTTGCTTTAAAACACGGCCTAATTGTGTTGCCTGCTTACTGTATCGGGAAGCTGATAAAATCGGACACCAAATTAAACGAGTTTGGGTTCAAATCCCTCCGGAAACTGCTGCGCTGAACACTGCTGAGGATTCATGATGATGATCATGAAGCCAGCTCTTGGGCCATTCCTGAATTTTTCAGTGTAAATAAACTTCGCTTGTCGGAGCAAACCGTGCTTGGATTCCGAACCATTCCACCTTGAGCAAAGCTCAGTTATATGGACAAATTTGGCCAAATCCACAGATGAAACTGTACGGTAATCATGCTGTTCCTACACTTGGTGCGCACAATCAATCAACGTTCCTCATCATTTACTACTAATTTTCCTCAGAATTGTGCAGGCTTTTCTCAGCTGCCTGTAAAATGACCAAAGAGCAAAAGCTCAAGTATTTTAGAAAAACTACCAGGGATTTGGACTGATTTTGAACTTGGAATTTAGACTGAAGGAGGCCACGTTACAACTGTGGACACCAATAAGCAAGTCCCGTCAGCATCGCTTGTTTCATGGCTTGCTGCGGACAATCCAAGTCAGAGTTGGGGGAATTCAGGATCCACAATCGTCCGACGAATAGGTGAACATTGAAATATCGGCTCTCTTCTGTCCGTCTGGTTAGCACATATATAAAGTAGTTGTCTTGGTGTATAGACATCTATCCTGCTATATTCATATATAAGTAGTAAAACGTGCCCCCAACACACAAGAAAACGTTAAGACCAGAAGAGAACAAACAGGTAGTTAACGGCTGAATGCAGTCGCCGTCCAAGTCAGATGTTATTTTCAACCTTTTTCGTACACACATTGGGGACTGCTGCAACCTGATGACTAATTTCCTATGAGGTGACAACAGATTAGAGTTCCGGTTACACAATAACAGATAAAACGAGTTTTTGGCATCTACACTACCTCCCAATAAGCCCATTATATGAGAGATCAAAGTCACTTCAATCCACAAAGTTCTCTTCCAACAAGAACCAGGACTTGAAATTAGCGCACTCGACTTACACATTATAAGGTCACAGACGAAATTTTCCCCTAGATGACTTGGGGTTCTCTTACAGTATTTTTATATGTGTGGCACAAATTACTGCAAGTCTGCTGATATGAGGCAACTTACTGTTTGTCCGTTTTGAAGTTTGAATCTCTCCAAGAAGAGGCCATGTGTCGGCAGTAGCCGAAGTTGCGGTCTTGAGAGAATTAACAAGCTTACCACGCTTTCTTGCTCCGTGGAGTCCACTTCACACTAAAGATCAGAAGGTATCACCTTCAAAATTTGGTCCCACCAAAAGGACCCCACCCGACAGACCACTTCCAATAGCCAACCAGTCTTCTATTGGAGTTGACCTCTTTTGATTGGTAGTATACTGCTAGCATCTGATTCAAGGGTCGTCTCGCCAGATGGCCCTCTTCCAAAGAAATACATCAACAACCGTTTGATATTACGTTAAAAATCCCATCTTTCGAATTACTAAACCGTACGTCGCCACGTGAAAAGGTCACTTAAAGTTTATAGCTTCTTTGGTCTTTATACATGAACACTATTTGACAGAAAAACAGCACATCGGTTAGACTGTTAACCACTTGGGTCTCAGTATATCAGTGAAGGCTTAGAATCGGTGTACCATTAGGAAGGACCAAGATCCAGTTGAACAGCCATGGTTAAGTCCGTCGCATGCGAAGTCGTTCCTCAGGAGAGACCACATCACGGGAAAGTTCAACAGTGGTTTCTTCTGAACTATGCTCCAAGGGCCGAATAACAATGGCCTAATTTGATTGACGGTTGATCCCCACGGAGGGTGGTACTTCCAGAGTGGGGAGGGAAAACTGCGGCCTGTGGGTGACACCACGAAACAGAACTTCAAAATAAGATGTCCCATGATGAAGTAATATTTTGCACGTCGGTGTCATCACCGGTCGAGCATTTACTACAATTGTG
Organism: Opisthorchis felineus; assembly: GCA_004794785.1. Lineage (NCBI taxonomy): Eukaryota > Metazoa > Platyhelminthes > Trematoda > Opisthorchiida > Opisthorchiidae > Opisthorchis > Opisthorchis felineus. The sequence continues at coordinate 432,720 of SJOL01009179.1, read as the reverse complement.
TGGACCTAACATAACTTTGGATAGCTCAGTATCAGAGCATTCGTCCAGTCGAAAAAAAACACGTTTTATACTTCAACTTTGTGGATGATGGTGACGTGAATAGTCTTCCTCACCCTACAATGCGGAATACAGTGGTTGAGTTTAAAACATTTGAAGCAAGTTTATGACCATATGGAGGGGCCATAATGGTGCTGTGGATCAGTCCATGTGAGACGATCTAGTTTAACTGAACGTCATCGCAGTAACACGGTTGAAGCATGCTAAATTCTTCCTATGGTGAAAGGCTGCATGCAAACATTTTTGGACCTCGATTGCCTTTCCAGTGAATGTTTGCAAAACAATAGCTTCCTAAACTTCTTCATTTTTGCCCTGATAACAATGTTTGTGGACGATCCAGCTGGTCCTTTATAAAGAGGTATTTGTTGTATTGTAACTGTCACGAGGGAAGTTCACAGTAGTAATGTACTGGCAGAGGACTGCTTAACCACCACTACATATAGTATAATGATAAATAATAATCGTCCAGCTGTAACACCCTCCCGGTGCCTAGTTGCCATGCTACCAGAAGGAAGCACGAGGTCTGAAATACTGCCAGGTTGCCCAAACCTAGACAGGAGCAGTCGAGACGCAGAGGTTGGGTTCGAACCACGGACCTTCCGGTCAGTACGTTCGCTTGCTAACCACTGAGCTGTCTTGGCTTCCATCTACATACATTATTCGTATCATAGAGCATTTTAACTCACACGAGATTACCCCACCCATCCTCAAGACCACTTAGCGATTTTCACCTGGTGGAGTTCGTTCGCTAAATTGTTGTATTTTGTGGTTTGTTTTTCGAATTGGCTTGAAGATAGAAGTTGCTGGAGCGTGGTTTGAACCCCACCTCTGCTGCTGCTCCAAGGAAACCATGATGCGTTCTCAACTGCGTACTCCGATAGGTGCCGGTCTATTTCGCCGAAGCAGCTGTTTTCACAACCACAGAAGATGTGGCAGGTTACGTCAGGGACTGATAAGTCTGAAGAACTAAGCTCGGGCTATTGTGGAACAACTTCCTTTGTATAGACACAATACACTACTCACAAGATTGCTGAAAACTCTTCGACAGCCCACAACGGGTTTCGCCCTTTTTGGCGCCGGCTGGCTCATCAGGTAGACGCAGTCCCCGAGCTTCCGTCAGATCCGTGTTCTAATGTCAAATTCCGTGCAATTTGGGTTCATCTGGAAGATGAATTTGAAGGAAACCCGAAGACTGTAACCACCTGATGAGCCCCAAGAAGAGCGAAGGCGGTCGCGTGATGCCGAAGAGTTTTCCGCAACCTTATATGTAGTTTATTACGTCTATACAATGTATCGAGATATCTGGAATATCGTACCAACATGAGGCGGCCTGGTGCAGCACATCCAGTTGCTTAAAAACATCATAAACGAGACATTCAGCTGGGTTCCAGGTGAGTCTCCCCACAAAACCAAATCGGTATGCAGATGAGTGTACAAGCCGAAATTCCTTTGTAGTTGGAATTAGGCGCAGTTATGGTGTGACAGAAACTGGCCAGAAGACCGGATTAGGTTCTTTCCTGATACAGTTGTCCAAATGGTTAAATTTAAAACAAGACTAGCTAAACTGGTTCCATTTTACATTGATGGAGTTGGAGTTTAGCAATCAGATGGCACTGGGGATTCCGACAAAACACTCCATACAGCCGTCAGTCAATACATATGACTTGACGAAGTTTCTTCACACCCAGATCTTTCTAGCAGCAAGATGTTCAGATTGTGCCTGTGAGGAAACAGTCAAACGATGAAGGGATATGAATACCGATCTTGCCGCGTTAACTTTTGGAAAACTGAAACTGTCACACTGGTTCCACCTAGGGAGAAATCCCTATTCGTGGAGATGGACCATTTCCCTGGTTTTTACGTGAAACTTAAAAGATCCTAGTTCAAACAGTTGGTGTGTTTGAACAGAATCAATTACGTTCGCTTCTATTTCATATTGTCCACCCTTTATTCAAACCAGACTTCAAACAAACATAAAGTGTCACTTTGGGGCAGAACACCTATTTTTTCGCGAAATCCCATTACTTTCAGAACGCTTTGGGCTCTGGAAATCTTCCTTGAAGGTTGCTAAATTGCATAAAGTACACTAGCAGAGATGTGCTGGCAGACACAAATCCCTTCGCACAGCCATGTTAGAATACTGGTTGGTCGTTACACCTCTGTAGTCAATTCTGGTCCAACATGATGTGATTCTCCTTCAGTTCACAGTCATTCGCCGGTGAACTGCACAGCTGAGTTTCCGCACTTGACAAAACTAGGCTCAGCTACCGGCCCTCATGTATTTTTGCATGCTAGAGGATCGGAAACATCTCATTTGTCCTGACATGTTCTCTTTAGGCACCAACTTACATAGCTTAGGTTTCATCGTTGGTGGTTTGGGGAGATATGCTAATTTTCAAACGAGATTTCATCCTTTTGGTGGAGCCACTCTATGCCGAAATGTTGAGAATAACTGTACGACTGTTTCATTCTTATTGGGAAACATCAGCAATGCGTATCTCACGAAACTCCAGGGAGTTTCGAACCTGTGATCTCTCAGCCACGGTCGGCTAATCGACGGTATGACTAACTCGCACTTAGGCACCAATACTTTGAAGTTTTCTTAGCGTTGACCAGAAAGCTACACCTACCCGTCGTTCACCCCTTACTCAAGGAGACGCCCCCACGATATATCACACTGCACAAGCGAGGGGCCCTAATACGGAAAATTCAGTTGCTGAGGAAGTCACATATTGACATTGGGAAACAGAACTCTAGGCGAGCACGTGTTTTCATCTTCCGGTCAGTACATATCGTACATAGGACGAAACGCAATAAAAGTGCATCAATTACGATGAGGCGGGCGTGGGGGTGAGAAAATTTTCTAAGCGTCCAAGCGGTCTAGAGAACACCGTTCATAGTGGCCCACAATGTCGGGTACAGGAAAAATCCAAAGTCTTGTCGAAATGGGACAAGTCGTCAATCGGGACACTGCAGTTTGGAAATTTCAATTGTCAAACTCACAGAGTAGTACCGGAAGTTCGTATTACTGCCAACCAGGATAACTGAGCTTGACTTTTAAGAGTTGTAATTCACCACTGCTAAGTGGAAGGAGATTTTCATGCCAAAAAGCTTTCGTACTCTCTGTTTTCCGGGAAAAAGCGGTCCCACTTGATGTGTACGAGGAAAGAAACTGGTAAAATTTTGTGCCTTCTTCTGTAGGTTGGTATCTTGTCTGTCATTTCAACAGTAAAGTTCGTGGAACGGAGAAAAAGTGGTCACCCAAGGGGGGGGGTGACCCTATTCTAGAGTAAAAAAACTTGAGAGGACCTCTGTAAGTCCAAATGGGATCAACTGAATTCAGCCTTACACTCAAATGATACAGGTATTTTTGGGCGAATGAACCTAAGAATATCGCAGAAACTGTTAAGATATTCAGTATCAGGGACTATGAAAATATCGCCAACATAACGTTAGTACAACAAGGCCTGTGAAATATGGTGTGGGAACAGCAACTCCAAAATCTTGTCAGTTGGTGCTGGGCGAGTGAGTTACATAGCTGAGACAACACGAAGTTGACGGTCAATGCGTATTGTACTCAGCCAAATGACTTTTCTCATCTTCGTACAGGCATACCAACTTGGAGACCTTTGAAGCATCTTTCGGTTACGCTTGATGCTTGATTCATAGATTCAGAGACCCGTTTGACGTATGTATACTCCTTATCATCAACAAGAAATCGGCTAGGTCCCAGGTAACTCTCCCGTCAAAACCAATTTGGTGTGCAGATGAGTGTACCAGTCGAATTTCATGCCATGTGGGTTCAGGTTGAACAACGGCGAAACCGGTTGTGTTGAAGAGTTTTCAACAACCTTATGAGTAGTGTAAGACGTTTGTTGTATTCATTGATGTTTTTGATTGAGTCAGCTGTGTCGCTTCTGGGTGAAAATGACCTCCCGTTCCCCAAGGCAGACAACACCGATCTGCATACTAACGTTCAACTAATTCGAACTATCCGCACGTCCACCCACAACCAGAGCATGACTCACCTGAGTGATGCTCACAATCGAAAACACTGCATTCGTGGCTTGAGGCAACCATGGTTAAAATGTAGAAGCGGCTTTTTACTACTGATTTATCTTTCGCTCGTCTAATCTATGTATGGTTAAACGGATCAAACATGGTCGCGTAGTTTTGTTCACCCGGTAAACGAGTCCAACATCCAACCAACCCAGTTTTTGGAAACGTCACATCTGCAGCTCGTTTTGTACCACCCCGTTTTTGACATCTGCCATGTTGCGTAAGTTCGCCATCAAAACATCAACCAGAACATTTTGGATTGGAGAAAGTCATTTGGTTGTCCCGGGAGACCAATGACATCTACATCACACGCGGAAACGCACACATACACACACACACACAGATACAAAGAGAAGAAGGCTAGAAAGCAAAACACTCCCACTTTTTGCTGGCAGTGTTGGAATCATTGCAAGTGAGATGCCTTTATGACAATTAATAATTATCTTGAAACGAGATCTGACAGGAAAGAAATTGGATTGTGTGGTGGGGAATGCGAAGGGGGGGTGAAAGGAAAATCCTCCGCTCGGCTGTTTCTTTCGGAATAAACATAGAACATGACAAACAGAGGTGGAACTTTATCCGAACTAGAGTCATTTTGAAATTTCCGTCCACAAGACCGTGTGGACCTGGCGAATAAGTCGCGAAGGATTTGAACAGATTGTAATCGCTCGACAGGCAATTTGAAACCACCTCGGAATTCAGCAATTTGGCACACAGATATCAAGGGAAGGTGAATGGGGAATAAGACAGCTTTAAAATGAAGATGCGCCCATGGGGATTCAACTAAGAAGTTTCAACGAAATCGGGTTGGTTCAGAAGATACTTGAAGAAATTTGGAGAGGCTTTTTTGGAATATGATTTGTGAATCCCGAAGTTAAATTTTGCTGTAGGAAAATTCCGACGTGAGTTTGGGCTTAGACTGTACCGGATAAAAGAATAGCAAACCATACCAGAGAGAGAAAGCATAGTGCCTTTTTCTTGCTAAGCTACTCTGGTACCCTTCACGAGAGGTTCAAAGAGAGACCTCAAGTTTACCCGATAGGAATCACAGTGAACCGTAGTGCCGCGTTTGTCAAGTTAGGGTGGCCTGAGATGGGTGTAACACTTCAGGCTTCAAGCTGAAGGTTAAGATTCTCTTAGGATTACTGGACTCCAGCCTCCGTGAAATTTTAGTATTTTTCGCGATATTTTGTGAAAAACACCTGGTTACTTCAACTTGTAAAACCCAGACTCGAGTTTTGTTGTAAGTGTAGTTGATCAGAAGTGGTATATATTTGGCCCTACCGACGTTAGTACTTTGAACATTTGAAATGTAAGACAAGCGTGTTTTTAGGGCTCCTCAGGATGCGTCTGAAGGAGCAGCCACGCCCACGACCAAGCCAGGTGATTGGTTGACTTGAAGCCTCAAGCAAGGATTCAGCACGTATCCTGTTTGTGTCGACCGATTAACCCGCCAGTCAGGACTCTTTTATCAGACAGCGCTGTGGACATTTGAAACTTTCTCGACAGTTTTTAATTAACTGTGGATAGTTGTGAGGTTTGTGGAATTTCTAGTTATATCACCTCCACTTAATTCCTCTAGACGGTTCACACCAAAACGGCAAAGCGATAACTGGAAGTAGACATTCTTCAACGTGTCGGCGTGCAATATGTCACACGAGTGGGTGACAACTACCCTCATTACCTCTAATGGGCTCACGAGCTTCATGTCCAGTGCCCCTATTATGAAGGTTTGACGTGTGTATAGTACATAGGATCGTTCCGACGAGTACAAGATGGAAATTGACTTGTCGGTCAAGGTCGCGAGCGGGCTAGGGTTGTGTCACGTGATTTGTGCGTTTGCGGAACAAAGGAGTCGTGTGATCTAGTGAGCGAAGTTGGTTGGACGAACAAGGAAGTGACCGCTACATGCCCTCCACTGGTGGGGGAGGGCTATCACAAAAAGCCATGAAAATACATCTCTGTATCCGTCAGAAGTTCTAGTACGTGGCTTATTTGTCGATCAGCTGGATAACATTTTGAACGGGCTGCGAAGTTATCATTTCAGACGGGTTTGTTTGCGTATAGGCCAGACAAAATTGGTTCCCGTTAAGAAAGACCACCAGCCAACTAATGCCGTTTGAACTATGCTTGATGGGTAGTACTTACTAAAGGTAAGTACCACACTTTTATCAAAACCTAAAAATTTGTAATCTTTTAAAAGGGACCCATGAATACTTTCCGACTCATGAACAAGAACAGAGCGAATTTCCAATTGAAATTAGGGAGCAATTATACGGTCCGAAATAGACCTTTTTTTCGGAAGGGTATACTTTTTCGTCCTCCATCAGCTGCGATTTAAGTAGTTCGGTTTAGGACACTAGGTATGAAGAAGGAAGAAATAGCTAAACCCCTGTACTTCTGGGGTAAACTTGCTGATTTCTTTGTTTACGAGTCGCTGTTAGTACACCATGTGTGTGTGTGTGTGCAAACTTTTAAGTTAAATTTTTGGTTATGGTGAAATAACTTTGAACTTTTCCGTGAACAGTACTCTCCTGTAGCAGTGAATCTCATATTCTAAGTTTGAAGAGGGAGTAGTGATTCTGAGGACATGAGGTATGGGGCAGCTCGTACTATAAAGGTCATAAAGGGGACTTTACATCAACTTGGCCAATTATCAGCGCAAGATACTGTCTGAGCCGCATTATATCTTGTGTAGGTGAGAGCTAATCACACAGCTGTTCAGCCACTCATGGCCAAGCACTGGCCGGGAAGTCGCGGGTTCGAAACTCCCAGCAGTTCTGTGAGATGCCCACTACTGATGACTCCCAATCGGGATAAAACAGCTGCGCAATGCCTCTCGGCTTTGCAGGATGGATCGGCCTCACCAGTGGGATGAATTCTTACTTGAGGCACAACGGATCCCTTCAAAATTCCTTGACGAAGCTGAATAAAGTATTGGACAGGCGACCGCCTAACGGAAGTTGGTTGACTGCCTCAGCTTGTAGTGCATCGTCGACTGGCCGTCGAACAAGTAGCCGTTGGTGTGGTAAAAAATCCGACACAAAATGGTCTATTCATAGGGTTCGTCCATATAGGTATCCACTCCTCGAAGATATATCAGGATTGCGGTGGATCGACTTGAGATTGAAAAAGGCTGACGGTCCCTGTGATAGACCGAAATATACCACTCCATGCTTGTTTTTTCATATGTTTATTTATCCCCCCCCCAGAACGCTTTCCTTGTCGACTGTCTTAACTGTGCATTTTCATCATTCTATCGTTGCTTCGACGATTAACAGCGAAGAATGCTAAAGAACGTTTTGATTGGCTGAACACCGATTATGTTTCAATAATCCTCAAGAATTGATCAATCGGATGCCAGCTAACACATTGTAAGCAGTTGTCGTGGTGCTATGATGGAACAGTATATAATTGTATTATCTAGCCAAGTATTTATTTCATTCATTCCCCTTTTTCCCCAGGAATTCACTTTTTCAACCATCAAACGCTGCAGTTCAACAATAATTCCCTAGAAACACGTTCTACGTCTCAAGTAAAATTTATGGGGGGGGGGGAGAAGAAACAGTTTACCTGAGTACGGAAAAACTTATTTTCATGCCTTTTCCGCTCCAGATTCTTACTCGCGTGCTCGTTTTAAAAATGGTTTAGTTTCGATATGAAAAAAGGATGTTCTTCCTAGTCTTCGAGACACGCAAACGTACGACTTCGTTCATCTAAGCAAGGAGTGACTCGGCCTACAACAGAACAAGTCCTGTTCGCACACAAACCGTGCTAAACGCATCGGAAGTGCGCATTAGAATGCCCATCTCTAACCGGAACCCAACAGAGGGAGAGTTAGACCATTGCAAATGAGTCCCAGTCACATTTGACGCATGCCATCCAACCGTTTAGCTTTGCTAATCTGACCACGTTCCCCAACCCAGCCCATATCCACGTAACACTCCGATTGCACCGTGTGGTTTCCCTTTCCGGAGATAGAAAACCTGCCCACGTGCATCTGTGCGTGTGCAGCGATTTCCGATTTGTGTTTACAAGTTTGATGAATTGGAAAGATTTCATGTTGTTTGCCAGAGTTGCTGACACGTTGATCACAAGTGTCGTCAAAAAATGTTTATACCGGATGCTTTTTCATCCTGTTCGTATATTTTTACTTCAATAGATCGGTGCGGAAGGACTGAACTAAGTCTACGAAGAAAAAATGCTTTTCAACTTGAATTGATTTTTTCTGTCAACAAAGAGGTCCGCTGAAGATGTGGAGGTGAACGGGGGGTCGAGGTTTTTCCACTGGAGCAGTAATTTGTTTTCACTCTTCTTTTAACAAGTGTCACAAACTACTGAATTAATTTCAGTGAACTCTTCGGTTAATTGTTTAATCGGACACTGGAACATTCCAGGGCAAAATGTCTGATTCTACATGTTGTAAACTGGGATATTGCGTGTTTTCTCGCATTCTCGCCTTTCAGTTCATTTTTCCTATCCTGCAATGGATTTCGGCGCGTGTTTTCGGACTTCAAATAATCATTCATTCCGATAATGATTAAAACAAGCTTGAAGATGTTAACGTATCAAGTCGTTTCAGATTGTTGGTCGTATTTGAGGAGAACAAAAAACCTGTGTTTGTCTTTAAGCCACGCAACCACACGGTCTTTTTCCAATAGTGACCTTTACAGAATAGAGCATTGTGCAGCCAACTAAACTGTGCATCAATCCAGTGAGTCCTGTTCAACCGAATCACTCATGGAACTGACTGTACTCGTTATCGGATGCGGGACATTCTGAAGTTGTCATGAAGCCTCATCCATCTACAAGTTTTCACAAATCCGTGGTTAGGAGCTCGTGACGTTATCAGAATAGTTGGTTGTAGCAACTGTTCACTATTTGAGGCACATCAGCTCGCCTAATGCACTGTCTGAAACGTCTGCCGAAGAGAACAGTGATTCCTGCGCATTCCAGATCAAAGTCGGCGTAGATGGAGTCTGCGATCTTGAAATCAACCTCGATACCACGAACTACATTCATTCAGATCCACTAACGTCCGTGGCTGGTAAGAGAGTGCGGGACACCAAAAGAAAATTGGTCGAAGGCCATGCTGACAGTTGAGGCTAGGCAGGAATGCCCACCGCCCGCTCTTATTCACACCAGGAGTTCATCACTACTGCGTTCAAGATCAGAAGGACCATGACCCACAAAGTTGCTGTCAGCATTTTCGAGTCAATCAACTTGAGTCTCAATAGCCCGTGCTATCCATGCTATGAGGGTAAAACTGAGTTTAGGCTGACGTTGATTTAGGCATAAGCGGCAACCGAAACTGCCTGTTCACATGCGAGTTTCTCAGTGCTCGCAGGCTGAGACGCTGGCAGATAGATACCCTCAGACAGAGCTCGAGATGGCTCAGTAGTTAAGGCGCGAACTTACTCTCTGGATGGTCCGTGGCTCGAACCCGACCTCTGCATCTCGACTTCTTCTGTCTAGACTTGAGCAACTTGACAGTATCTCAGCCCTCGTGCTTTCTTCGAGTGGCGTGGCAGCTAGGCACCGAAATGGTACCGTTTTTGATGCCAGCAGATAATTGCAGGCTGCGAATATGTTTACTGGTTTTGGATAGGCTAGCGTGGTTGAATCTTCAATAGTGGCCTCCAAAACACCCCAAAAACCAACATCTAAGTGTCTAAGGTCCTACGGGTTGGTTGTGCATAGAAAGTGATCTCACACTTGAGGTGCCGAGACGAAATGGCCTACGAGGAATCAGCATACAGTTTGCTTGCTGTTCTCACTTGAGAGAAAAGGCTTTGGGGATGGTCTACTTTGAAACAAAAGTCTGACCAGAGAAAAAGCATACATGTTTGGAGTGGAACAACAAGAAGTAGAAAGTGGGGGAGCATCAAACTTGAACAGTGAGGTAATCGAAGGTTTGGTGCAAAACGCGTTTTTTTTAATTTCCAGAGAGCAGTCTGACTGTATTTCTCGCGCATTCAGTCAGCTGAGAGAAAGGATTTTTTCGCATTGAATGGATTCGTGTATTTCTATGGAAAGGATATTTCCTGGTTTGATTTAGGGAATGCATTTTCGAGCTCGGGATTGACGAAGTTCGAGGCAAAAGGGCCAGTTGCGAGCTCCTGTTAGCAGGCCATATGAATAGAGACCGAAATTCCAGGAACTAGCCGGAAAGCTGCAACATATCCGACGTTTGCCGGACATCACAAGCTAATATTAGTTCATACACCGTCGGCTGATGATTTGAAATTGGGATTTAGAAACGCCCTGTACGGAAAGACAACGCAAAGTCAACTTGTTTGAAGCTCCGGACATCCAGCTTTGTCTTCACATGCATTCATCGTTATCAAGATACATAACCCAGTACACTTTGGCAAAAGCTGGCGGACAACACCCACGTGCCACTGAGGTTTTGTAAACCATGTTGCGAATCAGCTGGAGAGGTTTTTAATCAGCATCCTCACGGAAGTAGGTTTCACGGAAGTTTCCTGATGGCGGAAATTATTGAATTTCAAATTCATCAACAGACTCGTTCCAAGCCAATATTTATCTAACAACTCCCCATCTTACTAGTCGTTCGACCCTGTCCATTGGGTGAAAGCCATTGCTTTCGTGACCAGCGGCCCCACTAACCCCTTAGTTGGCTTTTTTCTGCGGTATACGTTGATGTTCTACTTCTTCAGTAAGTTTGGCAATATTGTTCCGGTCATTTGTGACCACTAGGTGTGACACGAGCACTGTGCAGTTTCTTCAGCAATGCATCGGTCTGTAGGCTTTGACCACCGTTGCGTTCGTGTTTGTATGCTGCATTATGACCAGTAATTTACCTTCAAGTGCGACTGACCTTATGGATAGTCGGTTTATTGGTGAGCCCGCCGGATCTGATTGGCGGACATCCACACTGCTTTTCAGTTTGGCCCTCGCACTCCGTCACGAAACGCTTTCAACAAAGCTGCCGAACTCAGCGTACAAGCCAAGCATCAGCTGTATTACCTGAGCCACCAACATTCTCTTATATGAAGATATCAGTGGTTGATCAGGTAGATGTTGATCTGTGGTCTCCGGGCTTGGCAACTGACGTACTTGTGTTCCGTCACCATTCGAGGAGACATCATCAGTGCGCGGTTAGGTGGGTAGTTCCTCTCTTCAAGCCTGCGCTTTCATAGTTTTCAAAGAGTATAATCCAGCTCTATCCAACACATCTAAGAATATGCTTCATCGAGTCCAACTTGTTTCGCCGATTTGTTGGTTTTAAAAACTTCCAATCGACACATCATCAACTTGGAAACTGTTCAGTGACTCTTGAAATTGTCCGTCTACCACCGATACTACTTAGTACAACCAGTCACCATCTAAGAATGGAAAATTTCTGATCCAATTTCGGTGGGCTTGCTCTTACTGATTCTGGCAACAGGAGCTACCCAATTCATTCCACAATTTCACCATGTCGATGCACTGGTAATGAGAATGACTACCTTGATTGTTTTTTACTCGCTTCCCTATTAATCGGTATAATTTCTTTCTTGAATTCCTGAAAGAGACTGCCGCAGTTCCGCACGTTAGTTCAAAATAAATATTCAAGGGGGTGAAAATGAGTCTCTGTGTGCTTGTTCGTTTGAACTAAACTGTCGTGGACCGTAGTGGATACTGCTCGCATGCACAAACTATTTTATTCAATAAGGTAAACTACTGATAGGGAAGGACGAATCGCGAGGTAGGATATGTATGACAAATGCTCATATCATGGATCACATTAACCCAGAACAGCATGAGAGGCACTCTGATCTGCGGAGAAGCTAAGGATGGTCCTAAACGTTTGGTTTTTGCCGTATACAAGTCCCTGTTAATCGTTGAGAATACTGGAAATTTCCGGAATTGTTAAGCCTTATTTCATCCAGGTCATGCCCGGAAAAAAAGTTCGGCATTTTCCCAATCCCATCAAAGGCTAATCACTTTTATATAGTTTTATTATCACAGTACCACTTTTCTACCAGTGTCTGTGTGTAGCCTTTTGAGTGCACGCACGCGCGTGCGCGCGAAACCTCCGAGTTATTCGACTTGGATGACAAAGGTCCAGCTGTTTCCCGAACAACAGGAATGCGGCAGCACGTGTCCAGTTCGAATACTATGCCCGGTGGTGTTGGACACTGCTATGTATGGTTGACTGTCAAATGCAGGTGTGACGTTCCCGTGAACTTTTCGCAGTCTGGAAAAACAAAAACGCATCCTGACTGCCCGGAACGTGAGCAGCAACAACGGCAACGGCACAATCGCTCGGACGAATGTTCAGGCAAACATATATGCAAATGTGCGTGTTATCGGTCAGAATTGGGCAATAAACGTGGACCGAGTCGTCGAAATGAGTACGTTGTGGGACGACGAATCGTGTTGGTATTGTCCGAACGCATTGTGGGAGAAAAACTGAGGAGCAGGTGGAAAGAGGGAGGGTGTTGGGACGAGGCTACTCGGTGAACGTATGTGGTGACTATCGCATACTGACCAGAAAGAAACGAAGACCAATTCGATGGGAATTTCCAATTGGACGCACAGCTGTAGCTGATATCAGATGCGTTAAACTGTTTGTAGATAGATGGTGGCGGTGGTGGTGTTTAGACATCTCGGATATCGTTGTTGTCCGTTCTGACGCATAAACAACACGGGCAAATCATGAACCAAATGGTTCGTTTCTAGCCCGAGGCTAATTTTTGAATATAGAACGGTGGGGAACAAGTGAGCTGAAACTTTTCGGTTATTGGTTGCTACGCAGTACGTTTGGCGTTTTGCTACACCAGTGTATATGCCGAAGGCGATTAAAATACAGTAGGTAGTCGGATACAAGTCGGGAAGAACGTCCATTTCAATGGTGCGGTGACTGGGCATCCAGTTTGGTCGGAATGTATGGTAATCTGGGTACTGTTAACTTCTTATCGCGCAGAAATGAACACAAAAATCGAACACATCTTTTGAACGTTCATGCAGTTTCCACATGTTTAGCACAAATCTCAGGTGCTCGAGTCGGGTTTGCTAATTTGTGCCACCTGTAGAATAAAAGGTTATATCATCACAAACGAGAGATTCAGCTGCATTCCAGGTGAGTCTCCCGCAAAACCAAATTTGTTTGCAAATGAGTGTATTTCGCTATACTGGGCGAAAAGCGCTCGCACGTACTGACGTACCACACTATCCATAGGGATGGTGATGACTCTTCGACATCCAGCGAGGTTTCGCCCTTCCCGCCGGGGCTCAACAAGAAGGGGTACTGCCCGAGTTTCCGTCAAACGCATGTTCCAGTTGAGCCCAAATTGCACGAAATTCGGCATCAGATCACGGGGTTGATGGAAGCTCGGGAACTGCGTCTACCTGATGGGTCAACCGCGGGCAAGAAGGGCGAAACCGGTTGCGTGCTGTCGAAGAGTTTTCAGCAACCTTATGAGTGGTTTATTGCGTCTACACAAAGGAACCTGTTCTATAGCGGCGCGAGCTTAGTTCTTCAGACTTATCAGTCCCTGACGTAACCTGCCACATCTTTCGTGGTTGTAAAAACAGCTATTTCGGCGAAATAGACCAACGCCATTCGGAGTACGCAGTTGAGAACGCATCATGGTTTCCTTGGAGCAGCAGCAGAGGTGGGGTTTAAACCACGCTCCAGCAACTTCTACCTTCAAGCCAATTCGAAAAGCAAACCACAAAATACAACAGTTTAAGCGAACGAACTCCACCAGGTGAAAATGGCTAAGTGGTCTTGGGGATGGGTGGGGTAACCTCGTGTGAGTTAAAATGCTCTATGATACGAATAATATATGTAGATGGAAGCCAAGACAGCTCAGTGGTTAGCAAGCGAACGTACTGACCGGAAGGTCCGTGGTTCGAACCCAACCTCTGCGTCTCGGCTGCTCCAGTCTAGGCTTGAGCAACCTGGCAGTATCTCAACCCTCGTGCTTCCTTCGGTTGGCATGGCAGCTAAGCCCCGGGAGAGTTTCACAGCTGAACGATTATTATTTATCATTATACTATATGTAGTGGTGGTTAAGCAGTCCTCTGCCAGTACATTACTACTGTGAACTTCCCTCGTGACAGTTACAATACAACAAATACCTCTTTATAAACGACCAGCTGGATCGTCCACGAACATTGTTATCAGGGCAAAAATGAAGAAGTTTACGAAGCTATTGTTTTGCAAACATTCACTGGAAAGGCAATAGGGGTCCTAAGATGTTTGCATGCAGTCTTCCACCAAAGGAAGAATTTAGCATGCTTCAACCGTGTTACCGCGATAACGTCCAGTTAGACTAGATCGTCTCACATGGACTGATCCACAGCACCATTATGGCCGCTCCATATGGTCATAAACTTGCTTCAAATGTTTTAAACTCAACCACTGTATTCCGCATTGTAGGGTGAGGAAGACTATTCACGTCACCATCATCCACAAAGACGAAGTATAAAATATTTTTCGACTGGACGAGTGCCCTTGTTGGGACTCATCAGGTGGGCGCAGTCCCCGAGTTTCCGTCAACCTTATGTTCCGCGTGAACCCAAATTGCATTAATTTCGACTGGTACACTCATCCGCATACTAAATCGGTTTTGACGGGAGACTCACCTGAATCCCACTTGAATCTCCCGTTTATGATGTTCTTCAACTGAATGTGCTGCACCAGACCGCTTCATGTTTCAGTTCGTACGATATTCGTGAAGAACACCATAAAAAGGAGATTCTACTGGGTTTAAGTTGAGTCGTTCGTGAAAATCAACTTGATATGCGAATGTGAATACTTGGCTAATTCCGTTCAATTTGGGTTCAAATAGATCATAAGGTTGTCGGAAATCCAGCGTCTGAGACCACCTGACGAAAATCGATCGTTCAGCTGTAACACCCTTGCGGTGCCTAGCTGCCATGCAACCCGAAGGAAGCACGAGGGCTGAGATACTGCCAGGTTGCCCAAGTCTAGACAGGGGAAGTAGAGAGGCAGATGTCAGTTTCGAACCACGGACCTTCCGGTCAGTAAATTCGCGCTCTAAACACTTGAGCCATCTCGCCTACTTGACGAGCCCCAACAAGAAAGACGAAACCGGTCATCAGCTATCGAACAGTTTTCAGTAATCTTATGAGTACAGTTTTACGTCCATACAATGTATTGTGATGCCTCGAATATCGCACAAACTGAAACATGGGTCGATTTGGTGCAGCACACTCTCAACTGAAGAACATCATAAACGAAAAATTCAGCTGGAATTCAAGTGAGCCTCCCGTACAAACCAAACTGACTGCACGTACTGTTCGATCCTTGGATTTCCTATAAAGCTAACGGTTTATTCAGCAGGGAAGACTTAGTTTTCACTTCGTTTGAATCGTATGATGTAGCTGAATAGGATTCTAGTAGATTCATTCCAGAGTAGTTTAAGTAAGGTTTTTGTAGCGAAATACACTCATTTGCAAACAAATTTGGTTTTGCGAAAGACTCACCTGGGACCCAGCTGAATCCCTCGTTTGTGGTGTTTCCAGGCAACTGAATGTGCTGCACCAGGTCACCTCATGTTGGTACGATATTCGAGATATCGGGAAACATTGTAAAAGAACGAGAGATTTAGATGGGTTCCAGGTGAGTCTCTCGAAGAACCAAATTTATTTGCAAATGGGTGCATTTCGCTAATTTCGTGTAATTTGGTTTCAAGGAGAACATAAGGTTGCCGGAAACTCGGGGACCGCACCTACCTGATGAGCTCCAGCAGGGGCGAAACCGGCCATGGTCTGTCCAAGGTTTATGCAGATGTTGCATATCTTCCTCGTGGATCACACTGTTCCATTATCGAAATTCGTCATATCGGTTCAGTAGCGTCAACCATGCCCACATTGTATGGTTAATAGTAAGGTGACCACAGTTTCAAATGACTCCAACTCGTTCCCGAGGCCTTTGAAGGGGTGAAAAAGTGGGGCTCTAGATCATTGGACTGAGGACTGGTGTGAACACGCAGAATTTCTGCGCTATATGAACATGATTCCTGGTGGTGACCACTGAAAGTGTTCTTGTTAAGGAACGGAAGCCTCTTCATCGTTAGTATTTTGTGGGTCCCTCAACCGCTAAAACATGGTGCGTGGACGGAATACCCATTTGTTAAGACACCTAGTTAAACCGGGTAAGAGGCCCTTACTAAAAGCCAATCAGTTCCCCCATATTTCTTTAGACTGGTACTATTCCTTTGGGAACCAGAAAGGCTCAAGTACCCAGACCGCCCTTCAGGTAGACGATGATTTCCCTCGTTCTCCAACAGCCGAGTGTAGTTTTGGTTAACTGATGAAGCGGTAGCTTCTCAAAAGAAGACTCACGTGACTTGGTGTGATACTTTCCTTCCTTATGTTGTAAGCTGGTCTTTATATATATATATATATATATATATATATATATGAACTTTCCAAGTAATACTCTGTGAGTAGCTTTGCGATTTTCCGAATACTTGGGAGGGCAGGGATTTTCCACTGTGCAGCAGTTCCTGCAGATGACTTAAGTCTATACTGAAAAGTCATGTGGCCCTGAGTAGTTGCTTCCTTCATGCTGGAAATAGGCATCAGTGCGCAACCCATCACGTTGCTGATTTTCTGACAAGGGAAAACTTCCCAAAGGGGCTTTCTCTGTTGATACCACGACAGCTGGTTACTTAAGGGACGGTGACGCTATATCACGCCTTGGTAAGAGTTCAACGTGGCGTGTTCAACAATTGACTGTAATGTCGCAGGTTCGAATCCCCACAATGATTTGTGACATGCATTCCACTGAGGGTTTCAAGTTTACCTGAAATGTCTTACAGTGATTCTGAACTCTCCATTCATAGATTAGCTTCACTCGCAAGATTAAGCAACTAACTTAGACTATGCGAATACTTCAGACAAATCCTGTTGCATTTATACTGTTTCCACTGAGGTAACGAAATTGTATATCAAAACCGTATATTCGATATGAAAGTATAATCAATTTCTTCAAGCTGATAGTTAAAAAAATGGTGCCTAGTTTGACTTCTGACCAATGCCTTCAAGGGACAGACTATGCTCCAGGTGCCAAGACTCCAGCTTCCCCCCCCCCCAACGGATAAGTTTACCACCGTATCGATAACGCTTCCTCTGTCCATCTTCCCATTTATTCAGCTAACGGCAGTAGGCTACTGGCATTCTTGTGCCTTTGTAAGACGAATCCATCGAACACGAAGTTCGACCTTCTTTGAGAGGATTAAGGATTAGCTGAAATGTCCGCCCTTCGATTTATCCTGACAAGTCAACCGAACGGAAGCACGCCGTTGGGGAATTTATTCCCGGCTGTCATCGAGTTGAAATGGTGATTTTGAGAAAAACAATAGACAAATTATTTCACAAGCGAACGTCAACGGAAGCACGTGGACGTGAAGGCAGACTGTCATAAGAGTTGCTTGCGGATAGAGAGGGAATTTCGATGCTAAATTACACGTTTTCTCGAAAGCAGGATAGGGTTTGGTAGGCCGTAACGTGATTTCATACAAATTCTTGCGTCCTATGAAATATTTCAGTGTATTCAGGTCAGCTGGGCAATCTCTAAAAGATGAATGAGGAAATTGTGGAGGATTGTGTGATGCTTTAGAAAGCAAAATATTTAAAACTGAAATTCAGAAATCTTGAAACTACTTACAAGTCATCAAAACAGAATTGTCCTGTAAGTTCTGACAGGTATCTCAGCTGATCGATACAACTATGACAATTGACCTGGTTTTCTTTCAGCACACCCAGCAAAGGTCACGTTTATCTTACTCAACAGCTTTTCCTATGTTGACCCGTTATCCAATACAAGGATGAGACGATGTTTAACTGGGAAGGAACTCAGCTAATTGTAACCTTAAAGGACAACCAAGTAGGACCGAACGTGGCTGAGTTTTACAGTGTTGTGATGTATGTCGTCGGATCGTCAACTTGCTGATGGGGTATGCGCGAATGGTAACGACTAGTCTGCAGGCTAATTGCCAACCTTGGGGAACAGATCAACAACCACCTGATCAGCTACCAGCGCAATAGTTTTTAACCTACTTAATCCTCTCCGTACATTTCTTTCAATAGGGCGCTAACGGTCGCCCTTTCTTCGCCAAAGTTCATAGCCCGAAACAAGATACCTCAAGCATTAGCTAAACTGTTTTTTTGGTAGTGCACAAATAGATGTATTTCATCACTATAGGAACTACTTACAAGTAGTAAGTCGAAAAATCATTCACTACAATCAGTGCATTCGGACTTCATAAACCCAAAGCAGATGCAGGATAAGTCTGTTTCTAAACACTAGATGTTTCCTAGCTCTGAAGCATCACGTCAGTTAGTGGGAACCTTGTGGCTGTCTTATAGTTAGTTCCATGTAGACTTGAAATGTTGCAGTTCCTGTAACTGTGCGCCTCCAAATGGCTTCTTTTTTTGCTCACACCAATAATGATTGTCTAAAATCTGGTTCACAAATCTATTTTAGCACAAATGCGAGAGATAAACCCATGTTTGACTTTGCCGTCTATAGCGGAAATTTCCGATTTTGTCATTTGCAACACCCAGCAACTTTAAAAAGCTTTCAATGAATTCACGGGCGCTATGCACGAAACTGGCAAAACATCATTTGGCGAGCCGAAAGGATATAAATCCTTGATAAGACTATTCTCCCGACGGAACATACTAGTCATAAGGTTGGTGAAAACTCTTCAACAGTCCACAACCTTTTCTACACCTTTCTACTTGTAGCTCCTCAGGTAGTTGTCGTCCCCGAGTCCTCATCAACCCTATGCTTCACCTGAGACCCCGGGTTGTACGAAAGTCACAAAATACACTCATTTACACAAAAAATTTGTTTTTAACGGGAGGCTGAACTGAATTTCAACTGAACCTTTCGTGTTTCAGGGTAGATGTCAATCCGCTTTCTAGGGTGACGGCTGTGCGTTCGTTGTTGCAGCAAACTGTCGGAGGTTTCTGTCCGGTGGAGACCAGTGTTAAATGTTGGTCAGCTGATCAACTTTCGGGAGACAAAAGACGAAACAGTTGTTGAAGATGCTTTATTTTTTCCAGTTAACCTACACGCTCTACCTAGTCACTGCAGTCAGTGGTGACATTTGGGTTTTCAACTATCGCAAAATCCGAACTTTTCGTCCACCAAAATGTCCAACTGAGACTGATCAGTCATTACTGGTACTTTGGTGTGTACCCCAGACACAAGATTACAGCAACTCGTTTCTCACCTACATTGTTATTATTCTAGTCCAGTCATCATTCCGTAGGAAATGAGCACATTTTCTATTCGAACCCTAGACGAACCGGCGGAATTTTCTATCTTCCGCAGGGTAACTCCCCTACCTCATTTCACAACGATATTACTGCCACCCTCCCAGTTGATTTTCATCGATTTCCATAAACATAAGTTTGTGAGAGCGTGATATGTTTTTTGTTAACTCATCAAACACTGATTGCATGTGCGACACACACCAAGCATTGCTTGAGCATAATTCTACCGGGCGATTTGAATTACGATCAACCCACACGATTCATGTTCACCTCTGCCCCGCAGTCAAATGTGATTGGTCAATGGGGCCTGACTGGTACAAACAAACAAATGGATTTGTGCCTTTGCGGGCGCATTCGAATTCCAGCCTACAGCAATCGGCATCATCGATGTCACACAGACACACAGTGTTTATGGTACACGGGGGTCGGAACAAGCGGTCAGAATTTACAGGTTCCGTCTGCCGATGCGTTCGTCCGCGTCCGTGTGCAGTCACATACACTTCAAGTCAGACAGACCGACAAAACCAACCACCGCACAACATACAAAGAAATAGAAATTATGCCAAATACGTACAATTGACCCAACCGCTTTGGATGCAAACGATCTGATTTGTAGATTAAATTCTGTCCT
The DNA here is from genome assembly GCA_004794785.1 of Opisthorchis felineus. Classification (NCBI taxonomy): domain Eukaryota; kingdom Metazoa; phylum Platyhelminthes; class Trematoda; order Opisthorchiida; family Opisthorchiidae; genus Opisthorchis; species Opisthorchis felineus. The sequence continues at coordinate 412,706 of SJOL01009179.1, read as the reverse complement.
CTGTAGGTTAGGAGGGAGAGCGGGAGGGTGAGAGAGCGAGCGAGTGAGAGAGGAAGGAACTTTGTACACGAAAGAATGAAAGCCGGATGAAAAACCGGAGATGCACACAGTATGCATAGCCAAAGAGAAGGGGATGTTAAAGATCACATTCATCCCGGCTGCCACTTCTACCTGAGTCCAAAGGGACCCGAAAAATCGTCCGTGTGTGACACCTCCCCACACATCTTCGCTGCGGGTTCCTTCTCAGTCAGCAAATACAGTTTGTTTGTGTGGCCAATTGGCGTGCGTGTGGCAAGCGATCATACAAACTTCCGTCCAACGTAATCACGGGGTGGAACTTCAGTAGGGAAAGAATATTCCTGACCATGAATTTCCCTGTACAGTTGCATAAATCGGATCACCAGTTTACACAACCTATTGTCTATGATCATTTGAGTGCCGGCTATTCCAAACCAGAAAACGCAAACATGAACGTTACCTGTTACAGTCAGATGGATGAAAAACGTCCGGTTGTCATGGATTTATCAACTAGACGGGATTATACCGGTATTCCGAACAACTGCCCTACCGTGAAAACCATACCGTATCAACTTCCATTGCGAGCTGGACCAGCAACGAAACCGCTGGCCTACTGTACCCCAAACCCTGTTCCAAATGTTCCTGAAAACAACCAGGTTCATCTATTGGAATATCGTGGTGCTCAGCTGGCTGCATTCACAGTGGAAGGTCGTGATCTGGTCTGCTTGCCCCAAGCATTTGAATTGTTCTTGAAACATTTGGTTGGTGGCCTGCATACAGTTTATACCAAGTTGAAGCGATTGGAAATTGTCCCGGTGGTGTGTAATGTTGAACAGGTGCGAATTTTACGCGGCCTCGGAGCCATTCAACCGGGAGTGAATCGGTGCAAGCTGATTGCGCCACATGAATTCGATATATTGTATGCCGACTGTACTAGTTCCAGGTGAGTAAGAGGTATTTTGGTTGTTCGTTTCACCAGTATTTTGGAGCTCTGAGGCTCTTTCTCATAGATGGGTATAGCCAACATATTCGATCTTTTTGGTTAGGAACTCTCACCTGGGGAGGCAAGTGTGTTCGGTGAACCATACTAGTCTGTTCTATTTGCGTCAGTTGGTAGGTCACACACACGTGAACTATTTTCATTCATAAGTAAAACGCACAAAAGCAAAGAGTGCCACATTAGTTTTTTTCTGATAAAAGGTTCCAAGGTAAGCAGATGGCCTCTCAAATAGTTGCTCAAATTACTGGAACCAGACATTTCTACAGTAATTTTGAATTCGTGTCCAGCAATCTTCGGCAAATTAACCAGCAAGAAAAAGGCTTTCCATACAGGTGCCAACTGTACCAATTTGACATAATTCCGTTCTAAGACTTTTCACGCGCGGCCAATTCACTTTGCTACAACTCACATTCAGTTTGTTGTTCTTGTAAGCAACTTCTCTTATGAAGATCTCATTACGTTAGAAAACTTCTGACGGCAGCAAACACCCTCCGAAAACCAGCCAGAAACCAAGTTGGCAACTGATGAAAGTAACTTGAAATGTGTAACTCTAGCACCCTGTCTTATTCTCGTTTTACATGACTGAATCAAATAAAATCAGTGCTTAAAAGTACCCACACATTCAACATTACATATTGAACGACACATCTTGAGAATAGACGTACAAAAGCGATCGAGAACTTTACGATAACTTCCGTCGGGGTGCCGAAGATGGTACGCTAACTTCCTCATGCATATACAATAGGTTTCACTCAAAAACTAATCTGTCTCAAGGAATTGTTCCCACCTTGCTCAGAGTCGAGATCCAGGCTCTTTGAACTAAAGTTTCTGTTAAAAACTAGCATATCTTGAAAAATCCGATTCACCAGTATCATTCCTTTCACTAGTTCACGTGACACAGACTCGGCTACTACCCTCGATACTTGCAGGCAGCCATATACAGCTGAGTTATTTTCATTCCAAGGCCATTTTGCATCGATTTTTCATAGTTCAAATGTTAATGCGAAAATTGCATTCAGACAGAGTTGTTTTCAATCAGGATGCTTGAGTCAGTGGTCTAGTCGGAGTGCACAAACAGTAGATTGCTGAAACTGACCGACGACTCACAGTTTCCCAAAGTATGTTGATTTTTCCCGGAATTGCAAGCTCTTCAATTGGACGATACTAATGAAATAGATACAGTTCGGCCGCATTATACTGTTTACTCAGTAGTATTACAGCCGGAGATCGTTTTTTTCTCACTGAGTTACTGTGGCAGAATAGTTAAAGTAATTCTGACTTTATCGAGTTCGGAGAAACAGGCAGTTAGCGAGTCTTTTCACGTTTCTAAATGTGCATCAGGATACTAACAGGTTATGAGAACTAGGGGTCGGCAGCCGTGTTAACGGGGTGCAGATCTTTCGGCCACCCTGGGGGCAGCATGTGTTTACGTCTCGTCAGTATTTGTACCGGGCTACTTGTTCACCAGAATCCAGTGACGTAAGAGGAGAACCACCCCTTGAACTTTCCATCACACGTCCAACACGACAGCCAATCGCCCTTAATAAACCACTACCCCCTCCTCGTTATTGATGAACACTACTGAGCTGAAGACAACAAAACCTCCAAAACGCTGAATTCACAGCCAGTATGCATGAAACTCACAAAACAACACCTGCTGAGCGGAAGAGATATAAAACAATAATATGGTTACTTTTTTCGATGGAGCATACTAATCATAAATTAGGTGAAAACTCTTCGACAGCCCACGACCGGTCTCACCCTTCTTGTTGAGGCTCATCAGGTAGGTGCGACCCCTGAGTTTCCGTCAACCTTATGTCCTACTTGAACATCAAATTGCACATCAGTAGTGAAGTATACTCATTCGCACACAAATATGGTTGAGAGGAGACTCACCTGGAATTCAGATGAGTCTCCCCGTAAAACCAAATTAATGTGCAAATGAGTGTTAAAAAGGCCACTTTTTTAAGCATATCGAAAGCTACCCTGGTGTGAAATCCAGATATCCGCCGAAACAGGTTCGACCGGTAATACTAAAAGCGTACAAACAGTATTCTAGATCTTGATTAGCACTCAGTGATGAGTTGTCTTAGTGATGTGAGCCAAGCTGATTGAAATATAGCTTTTGAATTGTCATTGATGTTGTGGAGCAAAGGCAAAATTTACGTCCACATGGACGCCGAAATAAGCACAGAAACACGAATGCGCGCATCCGGCAGTCTGGGTTAAAAGGATCATGAAAGTTCTGATAACTGCCAACGCTGTGCAGCCCTATGAATAAAAAACCTGCAGGAAGTTGCCGATAACTGTATACAACCAGGCAGAGATTAAATGGAACTTCAAAGGTCTATCAGCTCTATGATCTGACTATCAGACATATCCAGCAAGTGCTCCAAGGTCGTCGGTGTTTGCATTACACAAGAGTGTGAAATTCTGTTTGACCTGCTAGAAGACAAGTGCAACAGTCAGCTGAGCAGTAGGTCATATTTTTTGTATAAATTACATTTATGTACACGACAAGTGATATATATAGGGTAACTGATGAAAGAAATGCGTTTTGGATGTTCCGCATAGCCTGTTTTGTTGTTAGCATCTCAGCTTACACTGATCGAAATCACAAATAAGAGGTTCTTATGAACTGAAATATCATTCTGGCGGTAAAACCCTGTTTAACTATACCAAAGATAAAGGTTACAATCGTTTTCCTTGTCAAAAAATTAAAATCATGCCTTTCATTTTTACATGTCGAAAACGTGACGTACGTAGTAAAAGGTCCAGTGTTATTCTCCTGACACATCTGGATTGTCTGAATTCTGTGCACAGAATAGGCTAAGTCAGCGAATTGTTGGTTTTGGAAGCCAGTGTTCCGCAGAATTTAATAAAACATTTGCAGAACCCTGTTCTTCAGTGTCCAACCATAATGGACATCTTTAACACCGACAGTGTACGGATTTCCTTTTGCTTTGTCCCGACTGGTCTTAGTATTGTTTTGAACCCCCCCCCCTTCCAAAGGTAACACCCAGTAATAAATAAACATTAAATGTATATTTAGTGAACATTTGTGGTGTGGCTTGTCTGGAATATCCAAATTTGGATAGATACTGAGAACCTAAAGACAAAACATGATCTGAATTGCGTCTCCAAAATCTTTTCATTTGGCGAATTTTAAACTCGGTCGCGAGTGTGTGGGTACAGATGGCATGGTCTTCCATGCGTATCTAGAATAATTATTCTAAATCTGGTTATCTGACAGCCCGAAATGACAATCAGTCGGGGATTTCCATCCCGGATCACTCAATTACTTGACCTGTAGCAGCGCCCCATTTTATTGCCAGGTATGACATCTTCACAGTACAAACCAGCTTAGTCGGTGCACAGATCCTTTCAAACACAAATGCATACAAAAATAGATTTTCGTCACTACTAATTCGATGGAATAAATGAGTTTGTCATGTAAGTCTGGGAAACTCCAAATAGAGGTGTCTCTGTTAGAGCAGACCACGTCGACCTTTAGACAAAGGACTTTTTTTGGGAGGAATCATTCTGTTGAAACTACATAGATAGGTGCTGTCGAACATTGTCGTTTTCGCAATCTTCTCTTCTGATAGTTTATGGCACTAAAAGTTAACAATATAGACAAGTAAAATTAAGCAAAGATTGTGGATAGAAGAGTAAAAACTGTTTAGGTCACGACTGAATGGCTTGATTTTGTTGATTGTGTCTTCCATACGCCTTCTGACTCCTTCAAACTGTACGGCTTTCCTCTCCATCTGCAACCCATGATTTGTGTGGTGGTCTCTCTTTCTCCAAGAGCGCAAAAGTCGTTAAGACCCTTTGGGAAATGTGCAGGCATTTAACTTTCGGCTGTACTCCAACCGGTCAACTACCCAGTGATGGAGTGAAGACCGGTGATTATCTACTCCAGCTCTTTTGCAGTGACACTGCTGGCGGGAATGATATCGTGCCACGCATTTTTTGATGGTGAGACCCAGGATAAGGGAACAGCTACAAGAACAACTGGAGTGTATCCTAGGTCTGAGAATAGTTTTTGCACATGCCTTCCTTCTGTATGTCAACAAGGCTAAGTTTAATAGACGCTCCTTATCAAGTTTACTTCATAGCTTAGAGGATAATGATATATAACGGCATATTTATTCACATCTTTACATCTCAGTCTTCCTTCTGTCCTGGCACAATGGTTCTGGTAAGTCCACGCCAAAGAGAGAAGTAGCGGACTTGAGTTTCGCTCTCATTAGGGTTCATCAGCAGTGCATATAGCTGGCCGTGCCAGGGCTTGAACCCCGGACATCTTACTTGGGAGGCGAGCGTGTTACCACTACTCCACCAGCGTGCAAACCGACTGATGTCTGGGGAGGCATGTCTTCCGCAAACCCGATGACATGTCGGCCGGACACTGGGCTCATCAGCACTGTCATTAACAGGTTTTTTTATAATTCGCAACCTTTGGTCTCATCACATGTCTATCCTACAATAATCGCACGTCTGGAGAGGATTCCTTACTAACGGAAGTATGTATCATCGTTACCATCACCGTTCAATCCATCGTCCATCCGTAACATCCCTTCGGTGCCAAGCTGCCATGCCACCCGAAGTAAGCACGAGGGCTGAGCTACAGCCAGATTGCCCAAGCCCAGACAAAAGTAGTCCGGATGCTGGAACTGGGTTCGAAACACGGACCTTTCGGCCGATAATTTCGTGCCTTAACCATTGAGCTGTCTCGAGCTCATTATTACTGATACATGTGTATGAATCAGACCAGTGGATCTTTGACGGAATATTGAAAAAAGGATTTGAAACTAGGTGGCAACCGGTCGATATGGACCAGCCATATGCTTGCAAGTGTTTCCACCCTTTCACAAGAAACTAAGGAGGACTCTGGCAAGCTCTTCAAAGAACCATCCGCATGCAGCTCACTCAGTAAAGAAAAGTACCATGGGATACCTGATGACGCCAACCATTGTTTTGGTGACCCAAACCGGTCGCTGTCCCAAACTCCTGGTTTTTAAACCAGTCTTCGCATCCTAGAAAACTCTGAGATCCAAAGTGAAAGTGCGCCCTTCGGAGTGAAGTTACTTATTGACCGACATGAACTAAGCTATTGGACACGAAAGTAAAAATCTCATTTGAACAGATTATTTAAAAAATGAACATTCTCGAGTGTCTTCTTGGACTTTCCTGGACGCCTTTCGCACGTTAAACAATAATGATCAAGCGCTCCAAAGTGGCTCCATATTTCCCATAACAACCTTCCATCGGAAGCGGGGATGGCGCTTTGACACCTGACCGGACTCTACTCACATGTTTCATCAGTAGTATACACAGTTACAATATTAAACGGATGCCATGTGTGCTTACTATTATTTCTAGTGAGATCTGTGGAGGAGGACAATGTTGGTTGTTAAACTATGCGAACTTGTCCAACCATGGTCTAAAAAGTGGATATTAACGGTGACCAAAACTGGTCGCGGCCCTAAGTTTTTGTTTTTCAAACCAGCGTTTTCATCCTGGCACATTCTAAAACAGTTTCTACAGTATGAGTTAAACCTACAGCGCAAACTAGCCTAATTTTATCGTCCCTACTGGACAGTTTTGTTCTGAAGATCTTCTCACGCCATATTGCCAAACTCAAAACAGCAGAAATTCAACAGACCAGCTCCTTATTCCAAAAACAATCGCTGTATTTCTCCGGGGATTCTACAAGGTCAACCTCACGAATTTGCTCTTATGATGACAAATCCATAACTCGCTTCATTACACCTGGTCGTAGGTAATACTCACCGTGTTTGTTAGAAACTGAGCAATCTGCGTTGCTCAAATTTAGTTGTTTTCATCCAACGACCTGTTTATTCTTCTCGCCTTGATTAAAGCTACTGTCCTTGAGGATCAAAAGACCCGAAGGGTCATCTGACGGAAGATTTAGGGGATGATGAGGGATGTAAACCACATTGCTCCCTTGACAATGATATCATGAGCAGTTGTGTTTCGCAGATGAGCTAGGCTGATCTCAACGTTCCACCCAGGCTTCTTTTGAATGCATGGGCCTGGCAAGCGCAGGGCGATAAACATGGATTCAAGAGGTTTGGACAACGATGGTCGTCTACTTGTCACGACTACTCTAATAAAGGAGACAACCACTGGCGAAGTACACTGTTTTGCACCCCAGTTTAGGTGTAACAAGCGAATCTCAGCTGAATCTTTCGTTTATGATGTTATTCTTTAACGAAATGTGCTGCTAAAAGGCCGACCCATTTTTCAGTTGGGACGTTATTCGAGACATCACAGTATATTTTCTTCAAGGAACATTACGCTTGGGTTTGGAGGAAAGGCTTCAACAGCCCACGACCTGTTTTGCCCTACTTGGGGCTCATCAGTTAGGCACAGTCCCCGAGTTACCGTCAACTTTATGGTCTACTTGAACCCAAATTGGACTGATTTCGACAGATATGCTCATTTTTCTATCAGTTTGGTTTCCACGAGAGACAACTGAATCCCAGCTCAGACCTTCTTTTATGATATTTTTCAAGTTTACTACATTTCGGGTTCCACTAGGACATAAGTTTGACCGAAACTCAGGGACTTCGTCTACCCGAGAAGCCCCAAGTAGAGCGAAACCAGTCGTGGGACGTCGAAGAGTTTTCAGCAGCCTTGTAGGTAGTGTCCCTTCAAAAACTATGGTTTGATAAATTGGAAAATGTCTGGGACCGATTGGGTAGTCATCGTTTCAGAGAGGTTTGGTAAACCTCTATGGTTTGATAACTTTAATGGACGGGTTCTGAACAGTGATCGCAACTAGAGAGCGCAGCAGTACGTCCGGGTGATTCATTCATGGTTTTCAAATGCACCTTTTTCGATCGTTCCTTCTCAGCTGGAGGACAAATCCTCCTGAAGAGTGAAACACACTCCTCTGTGGAGTTGTTCCTTCTCAGCGTTTCCAATCTTATCTTTGGTTCCCAATCCGGTGTGCGGATTTGCCTGTGTGGGATAATTTTGCACACAAACGAATGTCTGTACTATACAAGCGAGAAACTGGAACGGTTTGTCGGCTACTCAATCTACGCGGTTCATCGCCCCTCCTGTTTCTCTCGTGACCCAATTATTTAAGAGTGCAATCAAATTTTGGAGTGAGGGAGCGAGATGGCTCAGTGGTTAGAGCGCGAATTCACCGACCTGAGGGTCCGTGGTTCGAACCCGATCTCCGCCTCTCGACTTCCCTAGTTTAGGCTTCGGCAACCTGGCAGTATCCCATCCCTCGTGCTTCCTTCTGGTGGCATGGCAGTTAGGCACTGAAAGGGTGCTACAGCGATGCTAAAATGAGAACACCAAACATTACTTCCATCTGTGTTCGTCCACGAACAACTCCATTTCTAGTTCGCTAATTTTCTGTGGAGAACTCAGCTAGTTTTGAACTCACTAGACCACCCATCGCTGCACCATCCACTTGTCGATAATCTGAAACTTCAGATTAAACATTGAGGTTTCTTGCAGAGCATCCAATGGGGATTTTAGAAACCTGACCAGAAAGTGAGTTAATATTCGGGTGAGTCAAACATAATTGGGGAGAATATCAACAGTTTCTTCAACTGGGACCTTTGGAGAAATGATTTAGCACACTATAGTGTGAGATATTTCAGTTTTGTCCAAGACCACTGTAAATCCATGATCCTTCAGACTATGGATGTCTAGCTAAGACCTGGAAATCTCACCTGACATATCATGACCAGTCCCCTAACTACGGCATGTTCCTGATTAAGATGTTTCTACCGAATTAATCGCCTACATTCCTTAAGTTTTACGATCCCGCACTTTATGAGTAAACTGCAACTCTTCTGGAGAATGTAATTACATCAAGCAAGTCCGCTGAAGTTCGTATCTCGAAAGCGGATGACTGCATACGACGTCCGAGTCGAGTCTATAAAAGCCCTTCAAAGCGAGGTGAAACTCGATACCAGTGAAGATGGTAGAAGAAACGAAATTGAACCTTGGGGTAATTGCCACCCTCCATTGTGTGCCGCATATGCGGATTTTCAGTTACAAAAGGCAGGCAAGCAGGCAGAGCATGACAAATAATCCGGTCTATTAACCAATTAGTTCAAGAACAGTGGATTTGTTTGCCAAATGTGTTTGTTAAATCGTCGTTTTCGCTACATCAAAAACACATTTGTGATGACTGTCCAGAATGTTGCGAATAGTCGGTTGAGTCGAAATGGTTCGGTAGTCATCTAATGGTTGGGTTTGATGGACTGGGTTGAGGGCTCCCAGTCTCATTTCAATTACAGTCTAGTGTAACAGTTTTTAAACAAACGAGGTTTCATCGGATACATCGAGTGGCCAAAATTATGCGGAGCGAGTTCAACAAAGGGGGGGGGCAATTATTAATCCGTAATGACAAGCCAAGTTGTACATTCAACTGTACTTGGCATATCTGTTTCACATGAGAATTGAAAGAAGGACCAGAACTGCAAACATACTACTTTTGTAGTTACGAGTAGCAGCAACCGAACTCTCCCAGCAAAGAACTGCGTTGAACCGTGCGACTTGTCAGCTTATCGATTTTCTAGCACCAATGCTGATGGGTAAAGTAGCTCCGAATACTAACAAAACAAGTGCGTTCCGCATTTCACCCCTGCCGCCTTTTTGTCCAACACAAACAATTTGTTACATTTCGGACGACCTAAGCGTGGTACATAATACTTACCGGCCAAATAGTAGTGTATTCGGTCCCATGCAAACCGTTTTTGTGTTAATATAACTTTGTGCGAGCGTCCACTCGTTCGAACACTGTTGTCAGAATCATTCATCTCAGCTGCCAGCCACTGGCTTGAAATATATGCAGGCGACTTCATGCACATGATTAGATAACACATCAATATAGGAATCCTTTCGGGTTTATGCCACCGTAAAGTAGATCAGATTTCCTCGAAGAACATTGAGGTGAAGTCAGTTAGTCATCAGCACCCCGGTTTTCACCAAGGTTCGAATTAGCCTGGGGATTGGTTTGGTGGCTTTGAGTACCTCATCCTCACGCGTACTCAGAGTATCTAGAACTGAGAATGGACTGACCTTGAGTCTAAAATACGATCAATCCCAATAGGATGAGTTTGAAAATGCAGATATCGAAGCCATAAATTGCCCTGCAATTTGAGTAACCGAGTTCGCAAATGACTTCCGATAGCAAATTACTATTTCAGAGGGGGCGAGATGGCTCAGTGGTTAGAGCGCGAATTTACTGACCGGAAGGTCCGTGGTTCGAACCCGAAATCTGCCTCTTGACTTCCCCTGTCTAGGCTTGGGTAACCTGGCAGTACCCTAGCTCTCGTGCTTCCCTCTGGTGGCCTAAGGTGGTTATCCTTGAAGCCTTCCTCACCTGTAAATCACTCTTCTGGTAAGAAAACGTTTCAGAAGATCAACCAAATGGCAGTCTCTAGAGAGACATTAACCTGGCCCTACTTGTAGCGGTCTGGCCTATTAAGGTAGCTTTTGAGCACCATGAGTTCGGGCTCTGCTATTTTCCTGGGCTTTTTCAATGCATGAAATTTTCAACCGCTTATTATGCCGACAGGTTAGTCTTCATTTTTATCCGTTTGTCAGGTGCAAAGCATATGTTCCGACGAATTGACAGGGTTGTTCTTTCATGCTTTCAAGTGTGCGTTGGCACTTCTCAATACTACTCATGAGACCGACGAAAACTCTTCAACAAATCACTGTCAAATTCCTTGTTTCATCCTTATTGGGAATCATCAGGAATCTCCAGCAGGAAGTCTCGATCTTGTGGGCTCTGGCCTAGTCGTTTGAACACTTAAGCGTTCGACCGCGAGTGGCTGATCAGTAGTGTGGTTATCTCGCACTTAGACAG
>SJOL01009179.1:387254-401140 GCA_004794785.1 Opisthorchis felineus | reverse complement strand
ATATATATATATATATACGCATATATATCCTTTATTTGTCGAATTTTTTGGGCTTCAGTCGCATTCGAACATCCCTCCTGCCCTGACTGGAAGCATTTTTTGTTTCTGTTGGAGCATGTCGGAAGCACGCCCTTGGGAGTTCAAATCTAGCCACTTGATGTACTAGATGAGCGCGGTACCGCCATCTCACCAGCGCAAGCTCTCTTGTGTGATATGACGAGCCAGTAACCGTTTGGGTCACGGAATCCGTAGCCACACCACTCAGTTATGTGAATACATTCCCCTGTTTTGACGTGACGATTCAAGTGCATCCAGGTTGCTTTGCCCGCGTAGCGGTAACACGCTCTCATCACACGTTAGAAGTCAGAGTTCAAATCCAGGTACGGCCAAGAAGTTGATGATCTGTAGTGACAGCGAAATTCATGTCCACTTCTCCCTCTGTGTGTTGTAGACTCAACAGAATAAGTACGCCGGGAAAGAAGGGAAACTGTGACATGAAATCGAGTTCTTGAAGTCCCATAACTACCTTCAGTTTTTCTGGCGATGTCCGACTTACACAAAGCTCGGTTAATCAACTTCTCCGAGCACTTACATCGCCTGAGGTTTAGCGGTTTTGCGAGTATATGAGGAAAATTTTTGTTTTTGAACTTTCACGCCAACTTGAAACTGGCCACAATTTATTCAACATTTACGTACCCACCCACCCCCTCACGATAAGTGTAACTGTCTGGTCACGTAGGAGCACACAATTCAAATTCAAACTTGTATGAATCGGAAACGAAGACCAAGCAAGGGATTAATTTTAAAACTAACGATAATCTACTAAAATCGGACCGTTCAACACGATTAGGACACATTCATCACTAACATCCCCCTTGAATGCAGGCAGGCAGGCAAGCGAGGAGTTTAATTTCCTGCGCTAACTTCCTGTCGTAATCCTGTATTTAAACTGCGTGCGCGCGCGCGCGCGTGCGTGCGACCTACATATTCATTGCTGCAAAAAAACAACACTTCGCTAAAAAGACGACCAATATATACATACATACATACATACATACATACATACATACACACACACATATATATACACACATACACGCATACACAAAGAAACATAGAAAGCCGAAAATAAACGAAAGATTACCTTCAGCACAGTGAGAGAGATGTTCTGTCACGAAGTAACCAGAAATAATCCTCTGACTGGGAAGAGAATATCCTCACTTAAATACCTAGGAAGTTGCTGGGATAAATGTGGAGCAGAGTGAGTGGGTGGGTGGAGTAGCGGGTGATAGAGGAACATGGAAACCGCGAGGGATAACAAAACTGAGTAGCATAGTTGGAAACTGAACGGTTTAGCCGAGATGACAGACAAACCAAATTACAGACGTAAATCACTGGATTGCTCGTAGTAATCTTTTTGTGCGTGTTCCTAACGGAGTTTTTTCACATTGCGCGCCTGGTTCAATCATTCCGGTCTTGGGGAGGACAGACAGTGGGTTTACATTCAAACATATCAAACAATCCGATACAAAGTTCAGGGGAGGTGGTCTGTAGGAAGACAGGCTTTGTTTTGACTTTTCACCTTGTCTCCTGTGGACTCACGTGTATACATTCGTGCGTTCATCCATTTGGGGATGTGAACATCTGCCGTTTGAAACACATTTTATGCCCCCCAATCCCCCGGGAATGGATGGACAGAGGCGCACGGGAATGCAACGACGTTTGAGATGTACTGACCACGTCAACAATGTTGCGTGTGATAAAAATCTGTGCAATATGGTCAGCCTGAAAAGCGATCACACGTCACTAACTGCCTTTGTCTTTTCGAAAGGATCCTTGCTTTGCTGGACCGGCGCAGACTACTGCTTGTGAGACCCTTGAAAGATATGCCCTAGCTAACACAAATGACAAGTAGCCATCAGCGCAAAGTACAATAATGGGTCATGTCAAGTCTTCAAGTCTTGCATTTGACTGTTCACCAATCGTAATCTATGCTTTTGACACATGTATGGACTTGTAAACTTTGGGACCATATTGTGGGATATGTGTTCAATCCTGCCCCCGATCTAGTGCTGATCTGTTGCGTGCTTTGGTCTAAGAAGGAAAAAGACCCCCGATATAAGTAGCACGGGGCATTTGCCCAAAACTCGAAGATAGCCCACTGCAGATTTTGTCCTGTTTCATCAGGTAGGCATGGGCCTTTGAAACTTAGACACACATTGTTGACTATAATCGGTCCCATACTACTTAGATCAGCGACGAACCTGGAGACAATCCCAACGTCACTTAACCCTTTGTCTACAGACAAACAGAACACTTGGTCTCCACCAACAAAATGACTCAACCGCATATATCGATTGACCTCGTCGAGACTCTTTGGTTCATAATATTGGTTTATTTAGCGGAATAACCTTAGTAAGTGTCGGCTACCGTGATTCGCAGATAAGTATACAACGCCAATTTCTTCCCGTTTAAGTACTTGGTAAAGTTTATAGAACTTTGGGGACTGATGGATCCCAAAAAAGAACGAAACTGGTGATGAGCTGTGGAGAGGGTTTCACCATTCGCTAATCTCGGCTGTCGAGCTGTCGGGTTTTGGTTCCAAAGGGTTCTGAATGCAAAGACCATATGCAAACCAGAACGTCAGGTGATCGTGCTAATTGCTGACACTTCTCTTACGAGTATTCTATCATCTATGGACGTAATACACTACTCATTAGGTTGCTGAAAATCCGACAACCCACGACCGGTTTCGCCCTTCTTGGGGATCATCAGGTAGTCGCAGTCCCCGAGTTTCCGTCAACCTTATGTTCTGCTTGAACCCAAATTGCACGAAATTAGCGAAATACACTCATTTGCAAACAAATTTGGTTTTGCTGTGAGACTCACCTGGACCCCAGCTGAATCCCTCGTTCATGATGTAGCTTATTAGTAGTGTATTACGTCTCAACATGTATCGCGATATCTCGAATATCGTACCAACTGAAACATGAGGCGGTCTGGTGCAGCACAATCAGCTGCTTGAAAACATCATAAACGAGAGATTCAGGTGGGTTCCAGGTGAGTCTCTCGCAAAACCAAGTTTGTTTGCAAATGAGTGTATTATGCTAGCATCTAGTTCGTCTTCTTGGTCCAGCATGAGTCATTGTGGCAAAGTCTGCCGTTCTGTCTCGAAAGAATGCTGTTGATGACGAGCTTTTCGATTCTTCGGATCAGGATAGCTCGCGAGGTCGATTGTGTGCACGTGACTTTGACTCCGGAGCATCACTTAGCTTGGTTTCGATGACCCTAATAAGTACTCCACTGCCATCCTGCTGGTTGCATTCACGAGACAAATTGTTTACTCATCACCGTTATCTTGTCCAGTGATTTTGAAGGCACACAGACAGACATGAAATACAAAACGTCACTGGGACATTGTGTCTTCCCATCAGAATTGTCAGCTGTTTGGTTCACATGACCTAAAAGACAGTACTGCCGTCAGCATTCCCTCGGAGTATCGATGACATGACCCATTCCTGTTGCTTTTCGGAAGAAAATGCGGGTGTTATCACCGTTGGACAATACCAAAAGGTCATGTGAGCAGCATTTATCCGGGCTAGTTGAGACAAACGTGGCTGTCCCTCTAGGGCTGTTAGGACATAAAAAAAAACATTTTGAGAAATCAGCCATCTCAGGAAGACAGGCATCTTGTGCCCGTTAAATGGAAACTAAGTTTTATGTAAACTCAGTGTTTGGACTCATGGGTTGACACTCAGAGTGGAATTAAACTGTTAGTCTGCGAAAGGTAAGGTCAGGCAAGTACTCGAGAAAATAGTTCCGGAAGCATGTCTGCATTTTATCTCTTTTTTGGATTTCAAGAACCACTGCCGAACGTCATTACGGCTGGGGACTTTTCTCTGACTAAACAGCCCCAATCGTGAACATCAGGCTGGGCAATTTTTTGAAAATTTCCACTCTGGATACATATTTATTGCAACCGAAGGCTTGTCGACTCCATGCAGTGGTGCATCTTTACAAATTCAACTCTGTGAACTGCGGTTGACACGGAATAAAGCGTTCTGTCGTTCTAATGACCGCCACAGAATAGGCGGTCTAACCAGGTTCCACTTCGGTGCTGTCCTGTTGCCGGACGAGAACACATAACTTACGGAATTGTGATATTCCACTCGTAAATTTCGGATACAGTAGTCCATCAAAGCGCTTCATCATCAAGAGATGCCATGACCTCACAGTTACCAGGATTCGAAGTTTGTGCACTGGGCCTTCTTGGTTTATGACCTCTTGAAAACAAATTCGTTCCCTAAAGTGATTAGGAGACCACCGACATGCTTACTTCTGTTTGGCATTCAGCTACGATGAATTCTACTTCCTGTAAAGGTCACCTCCAGATGAGGTTACTTTTTGACCCGTCGCAAGTTGTTCCATTTTTCTGGACCCTCCCAAAAGAGACTATCGACGGGATTGGCCGTTTTGTGCCTCTCATTACACGGGGGACTCCACTTGGAACGTGTTCCGCGATAATCTCAAAGTGCCAGCAAATCGGGTTTTTTCTGTGTATTGATCTCTTCAGGGTGAAATGCACTTTCAGGGGCCATTCAAAGGAGAACTCTGCCGGTTTCATTCTTTCTGGAAGTGGCCTCACTACCATGTCGGCCCGATAAACTCATCCTCTGGTGAAAACACACAAGCAATTAGGGATTGACCTCTAATGTTTGGGTGACGTGAGACAATTTGTAATTAGCCCCGAATGGGGTTCCCTATTGCCATTGCAATCGATAATCTGGTGACTCCCTTACAAAGTTCCCTTTTTATAAGGAAAGGTTTGTTAGGATGTTGGTGTCACGCAGTATAGTGATACTGTATGGTGTCCAGGGTTGAGATGCATAGGTTATTTGCTAGTACGGTCGATTTATCGGTGCCAGCCAACAAGAAAAGCCAGCTTCCAACTGAGACCATGTGTGTCATTCCTCTTAGGTGATCTTTGTTTCAAGGCGCTACTCTGTTTCCCCCAAGAAGCTTAGAAACTGATTCAGCTAGTGTCCGTTCTTCATGAGTCTTACGATACTAACGAAGACGAGTCTTTCCGGTGAGATATTTTATTATGGCCTTCCAGTAAAGACAACGCAGGCACTGCAGATTGTTCTCACAAATTAATTAAATAGTTTGATTGCATATCTGTTCCGTAGTGATTGCAGTGTTTGTCTACCTGTTTTTGAGAAAATGACCAAATTTAATGATGGCATGTGTGAAGAACCAAATAAAGGGTACCCCTGGGCGTCCGAGTTCATACTGAGGACTTGTGTTAAAAAACAAGGGTGGTTTGTCGCTCAACGAACAGCGTTTATGTCGCTTCAAATTGCAATAGCGACAGTGTAACACGCACTTTCGTTAATTCCTTTGAAAAACTCATTGTTTTTGGGACGCTTTTGTTTAATAAATCTTTGTGTATTGTAACTCCTTTGTCGTTCTTTGGCATGAAACAGCCCTTTTTGGAGACAAAGGAAGATTATTACAACTATATTTATAGGGTCATCACAGAATATTCCTCAAGGTTGCGCTAGAATCTTCGCGAGGGAGCGGGAAGCGCCGAGCCACAATGCTTAATCCTGATTGGCTGGCATTGACTGACAGCCATGCCACACGTGACACATCCGTCCAAATGAAGTGATGTTCGGTAATTAAGGGCGGCTAGCCTCCAAAAAAATTACCAAGATAGGTCTGTCAACCTTCAGTTCACTGAACCTTCATTTCAACGACCCTTAGTTCACTGGCCTTCAATTGATCGAACAATCAGTGCGCCGTTCAATTCCTACAAAAAAGATAATCTCCTGTGGGTGTACTATACTGGTTGTGGAGTCTGTTTTAAACAATATCCTTGATCGTATCTTTGCAGTCTGCATGCAGAGTGATCGCTCAAATAATTTGGACCTTTACGTTTTTGGGAAAATGAAACGATATGCTACCTAGATAAGTATAATCTCATTCGACTGTGGCCCCCAAGTTTTACGAGGATAACTGCAAGCTGAGGATCTGTAGCGGACTCTAATGAATGACGAATTGATCCGTGCACTGCAATCTCATAAATGGATTGATCGACTGAAATTCGATGAACTGAAGGTCACTCCTTCGAAGGCCCGATGGACTGAATACCTAAGAACTGAAGGTGTACTAACTTGAAATGAAATGAATTTCGATGAACAAGGGAGTCAGCTTTTTCGACAGTCGTAAAGCCAGACGTCAGTAGTGCCCACGTTTGTTGTCCAGTCTATGAGCGGTCTGCAATGGCGATCTGTAATTTCAGATGAACACAATTTTTAGAGACCAACTGTGAGTCTCTTCACTAAATAATCCATAAGAAAAAGCCTCGACATGTCCCTACGACATTAATTCAAATTCTTCACTATTATTTTGATGGTTTCACAGTTGTTTGGCAGTGCCACATAGAATTTCTCGACCGAGACGGAGACGTCCGTTTTCCCGTGACGTTCTCTGACCACAAGGACAGGTGAATAGTCAAATCAATGAGGGGTGACAGGGGAGATTAACACCTAGCTATTCTGCTCCAGAAAAAACTGGACCAAACACCATCAGCCCCATGATCCAGAGTACGTTCTCCTGTTTGTTTCTCTGATTAGCGCTCGTGTTTTCTGATTGCCGAATGGAATAGGCGGAATCCACGAAAATTCTGAACCCACTCGCCCGTCGAAAAGATCGAAACTCCATGTAGGGAACTTATTCGTGAGACCATTGCGCACGGAATCCGGTGAAGTAGATTTGTTTGAGTGGGACGGACAGGAATCAGGCTGCCCAACTTCAAACGAATCCTGTAGTGAAAATTCCTTATCGCTTTCTTTCTCTTCTCTCTCTTTTGACCAAGTTTACTAGTGTTCAGTTTCCCAAAACGGCAGTACTTTAGTGCAATATCATTAAAAACCGTTCTTTCCTCAATCGTACCACAGTGCTCGACCTGGGAGACCATCGAAACGAATCGCTAACGTGAGCACACCTCCAAACTCCGGATGTTCTCTATCGTCTCCTAATCTGCCCACACCACTCTCCAACAACGGACACTTCGGCAGTGGGGAGCCTTTGATGAAAATGCTTCGGACAAGCCTGGGCGACGACGTTGACTTTCCAAACAAATTCCCCCCCTGGACAAGGAACGTCGCCACCTATTCACCAGGATCACTCCTGATCCCGCCATCCCTGTTCTCCTTGTGCAACGTTGTTGGTCGAGCAGATCCACCCTACGGGAACAATAGTTCATCGTCCATGATGACTCAGACCTTTGGACGAGGAATTCCTGGCGGACAAGAAGAGCCAAGTGTGAACAATTTTAATACCGGATCGCATATTCGTCAACTGTCAAACGGGGGAGTGGATAGCCTCACCGATATGGAAGTAATGTCCAAATTTCTTGGTACCTTCTGCAGCACAGACTTAACGTCACTTGCAAACAAGTGCGGCTTTCTTAGTTCGCCTAATTTAGGTAAGTGGAATTTCGTTGTGATATTTTGTGCAAAAGACGTGTTTTTCCTGAAAGGAGGCGTTTAATAACGACTTTTTGCATACACAACTGCCGCATCGCTTAGCAACTAGCGACCCGTTGGATAGGCTGTCTAAAGTACAGTGTGCCTGGTTATGAGTAGGTTTTTCCGAGAACAGACAAACTTTTTCGACCGGTAAAGACTTTTGCTCTCCCCTGTAAGACAAGTGGTTCATTTTGGTTGCGGAACAAGAACAATCGAGGTATACCGTCCGCCGCCTAAAGGGAGGCATGCAGCTTCAATAGGTTAGTGTATTTACGATGCGATCGGTATCGTCATTTTTCTCACCCCCGTCATCATCCACAACCCAGTATGTGCTAGTTTGCGGACGAGGTTTTATGCTTCTTGGGGACTCAAAAGACGTCTGGTGAACTTGGGTCGCCTCATCCTCGAAATGGTATCCCGCCGGAAGACCTCTAGTGCACTAAAAGCCGAGTTTCGTCAACTCACCCGTAAGTAAAGTGTCATAGATTTTGGCTGCTGACTGAAAATCTCGTTCAGTAGTTGTCGCTTGCAGAAAAAATACAGAAGAAAAAAGGCATTTCTTAACTGATTTCTTCAGGGGATCCGTACGAACCTCAACAACTCTGTCACTTAGTATCCGAAAAAACGGCTAGTGACACTACACTTTGTTTGTGAGTACTCAAACAGAACAACCGGCATTTTGATTGAATCGTACGTTGATACATACACAAACAGCTAGAGAACTTTTCGGGACCGATCGTCTGATAACGGTTATCGCACCTTGCTCAACAGTTCGTTGAACAGGAGCACCAGAAGAATGAAAGCGGAAGGAAATTCCAAGTAGTGTGCTTGTAAAACTGGCCACCTCAGAAATGTGTTGATAGGGTGAAATAACTGTCCCTGGGAAAGCTTTCATGCACAGTGGTACTATCCATAAGTGCCCCCTCTGAGAAGCGGTTTATTTCTTGGAGGGTTCACACTGATGTTCCTCTTCAGTCAAGACTTACTATCGAGGAGCAAACATTCTCTAGGAGAGTCTTAAACAGTCCCTTCATTGCGATGTCCTCTATTTAAAGATTACCCAGACTAAACGTAATATGCTACTTATAAGGTTGCTGAAAATCCCTCGACAGCCCAGGACCCGTTTCGCCCTTCTTTGTCGAAATCGGTCCAATTTGGGTTCAAGTAGAACATAAGGTTGACGGAACCTCGGAGACTGCGACTACCTGATGAGCCCCAAGAAGGGCGAAACCGGTCGTGGGTTGTCGAAGAATTTTCAGCAACCTTATGAGTAGTGTATTACGTCTATTACCCAGACTAGCTTTCACAATATTCCAGTGGTAGGCACAGCATTCTGTCACTCGCAAGAGGTGTAATAGAATAAACTACACTAGTCTAACCAGAAGGAGATCTTGTCAAAGAAAGGTCCCCCTAAACAAAGTTCACATCAGTGTCTTGCGAAGACCAGGACGTGGTGTATCATCCTCCGAAGAGAAGCCATCCTCTAAACAAACCATGCGATATTTCCTTCAGAAGGATCAATTTATTGGTTATTTGAAGAGAGCCTAGCTTGCCATCCCCCAAACAGACTGCACGCAGATTCATCTGACTGCTTTTCTAATGGTCGCTTACTCAGATAATCTGCTTCCTTTTCAAACGAAATGACAGGTGCGCATATGCTGACGAAGGGTTTTGTGCGCCGAGTAACCAGTACAGATTTTGTACGATAATTTGTAAGGTTTACAAAGTGCACTTTGCATGTGCGCCATGTTCGTGAGCTGAAACATGTCATTCTGCGTCATACACACACACACACTAATGTTCATATCCCTATTTCGTCTTCTCATTATTTTCCACTATCAGATACATCAAAGTCGATCCCAAGTCAGATTCCACAATCATCCAATCGGTCCGGAAGTCGAAATGGCAAATGGGACTTGAATAAACCAAGTGCGATAAGCCATGCGATTAACAGTGCATTTTCTGTGTCAGAATGGGATAAAGCACCTTGCACTCTATCCCATGGTCTGGTGAACCAATCGCAAACTGAAGCCAGATCCTCTGGTCTTTCTCATCCACCAAGAAGCCGTCTTGAATCATCAAATATCTATTCAACTCTCCCATTTTCCGCCTTGAATCTCATTGAAAGGGACAAAACGGGACAAGAAATTATCGGCCAACATCTTGATACTGCTGCCTTGCGAATACCAGCTTCCACATCAAACCAGACGTTTATCCTGTCCACCACAGACGGCACAAACTGCGAAACTAGTCCTGACTCAAACAGTGAGGGCTCGATGACAGAGCACCATGAAAGATTGAACGCCAGCCATTCACCACAAAACACTTTCTTGAGAAGTGATAGTAAGCGACATCTGGGTGAGTCACAAAGTCCAACTATGTTGTGGACCACGGTTTTCCTAATGCCTTCTTAATATCGTGAACCCTAGTCTGGATAGCCGTTTGATAGCCTAATGCGCTTAGCCAAACCAGAAAGCCAATGAACGTGCAAATCAGCTGATCTATTAAACACTGACGCGTACAGGCGTGTCGTGTGCAGCCAAAAACGGGCTGCTCATGTGGAAAGTTCCAGGCGGCCCAAAAAATTGTACTAAAAACAGAACTCATCTGTCAAGGACAACTGAAGAACAACCAAATAAATCTGTCCCAACGAAAACGATTATTCCATTGGCAGTTGTGTAGTCCAATTACGTTCGGGGCTGGTCCTCCTAATAACCTAAACAGGTGTTTGAACAGGAACCCGTTCGATAGTAAAGACTGTTGTTCATTGGGTAGTTATGTGGGATAAAAAATTTTGGCAATCCAAACTACTTGAGCAATCAGATGATGCTTTTAACTATCATCAGGTGAAGCGCGTGTCGCCTGTTTTGCCGAGTAAGGGCGCAGTGCCATCAGGTGGTTGCTGATTGGTCCGATTTCCTGAAGACAGCAGCGAAACACAAGTGTTGGCTGTAGAGACCAGCTTCTGGACCGCTCACAGTATTATTTTCGTACTACCAACTCTCCTTTCTTCAGGTGGTTTTTTTACTGTATGCAGGTTGGCAAGCGAACACTTTTCAATAGTTGGTGGCTTATCTGGCCATACAAAAAAAATATTTCACGCCTTGGGTACGTCTGAAGTCCTCTGGGTCCTCTTGAATGAATACAAGATATTTCGTTCGTTTATTCGCTGAGCTGCGCGATTTGATTGAGAACATTCCATGATCAACTGAAGTGCCATCAGTACGGTGTCTTCAGTAACACAACGTTGTGCCACTATTGCACCTCTGCGCTCTGTTCTCCAACGACGCGCCGATTAATCATTTTTGTAATTACATCTTTCTTTTGGTGTTACACACCAAAAGAAAATCGCTGAATTCAGAAGGCTCAGTAGTTGGAGCTTTAAGTTACTGATCGGAAGGTCCTTGGTTCGAACCCAACCACTGCATCTCGACTGCTCCTGTCTAGACTTTGGCAACCTGGCAGAATCTCAGCCGTCATGCTTCCTTTGGGTGGCAGCTAGGCACTGAAAAGGTGATAAGTCTGAACGATGAACACTTTGTAACTGCCAGTTCACTGCTACATCTGACCGGAAAGAATGGTAACACAGGATCGGAATGGATATAAATACACGCAGGGCTTGAAAAAGCATCATCTTATGGGTACCGAATATCATGACATTGTGGATAAGATCGACCATTATCATGCCAGCTGCCGCGGAACGATAGATACCACAGTGAATGAACACACCCAAACAAAGCCTGCACACGTGAATCTAACCATCCGCTACAAATTGATATTCGGGGACTACGCCCACATGATAGCCTTCATGAAGGGTCAAGGCGATAGTTTGCTGTCGACAAACTTTTACCAACCTCACAGCACTACTTAGAAAGAACAAGGAAATAAACTTCGCAAGAGTTTCTGATGAAACGAATGAAGTTCTGAAATTATAGATGAACTTTTGAGCAAGGTGGTAGTAATTTTGATTGCAGCTGTCGATTGTTGCTGAACTATCATTGATGTAGTCAATTCCACCGAGGGCTGTTTCGTCTAAATCCGTTCAAACATGAGCTGTTCTCAATCCAGTGTGTTTCACATGCCTATCTACCTCGATTTGAACTGTTTTCGCATGTTTCATTCTCGGTTGCCTAAACGAGCATCTTGCATTGGTGTCAGTTTAACTTATCCCCTTATCATTTAACACTCAACGGAATTTAGCAAGATGAAAAAACCTGAACATGATCTGTTGGACACCACCGTGACACATTCTAAAGTACAAACTCATCGATGTAACATTGATCTCTGGACAATTAGAGAGGTACCTGACAAACTGTTTCCGTTTGGAGTGATGCGATCCTGGTATTAGGACGTTCCTCTGAGTTATAGTTCGTCAGATTGACGAAGGGGCTTGATCGGGCTGCCCTTTGGTTGTCAGTTCACAGAATATCACATTTTCGCTAACAGTGAAACTGTTTCATTGTGTCTAACTCCTCATGTTTTCTAGGGTCTTTTAGGAGTTGGCCTTGTTCCATAATACAACGTTGTTGAATAGATATTGTTAGTTCAACATCTTTTGTACGTTTTAGCCAACCCCAAACATCTCAGTGGTAACAGCTAACAATGATCGGTGACCACAGAGATGGTCTCCACATCGATAAAGATAATCACGCCCGATTTCTTGTTTCGGCACCCAAACCATCAATATGGAACTTTATGGACAAATTTCCCTCAAACGGCCCCCCTCTTGAGTGCTTTGGGCATTGCTTTTCCCCACTTATGCATACAATGAGTGGGCGCCCACGATTAGTGTGATTCACATCTCTTAGCAGATGGGCTGGCCAACCAAAAACCAGTGGATTACAGTACGGACAGATATCGAATTTCGGCTCACTGAAGAGGCTAATTCCTAATATAGCAGAAGAAAACCTGTTGCCCACCCAATTCTTGGGCCGGTGCACACGCCGGACACCAAGTATAATCTCTGTCCACACACCGGCCATCTGGCAACGTTAGCTCTCAGAGAACGCCGGTGGAATATTAGGGAAACATGTGACTTTTTACATTTCGTGTTGGCGCTTCAGAATTGAGGTTTCGCCAGTCCCCTTGAGAAAACACCTGTTGGCACAAGTATATCGTCAGTTTCTCACTCTGGACCAAAGTCTTTACAGTGAAATATTCAGATAGTTTTGGACGGGTTGGCCAGGAAAGACATCCTAATGACACGTTAAAACACCGGAGTAGGTGTTATCGTGAACATTTTTTCCAGTATTTGGCTAATTCTTGTTTGCAAGTCAGATTAGGGTTGTATTAGTGCTCACGATGATGTTGACCAAGGTCTGTCAGTTTTCATAAAGCTCGCTGTTTGCTGTTGGTGATAGCCTAATGAAAAACCGACTTACCGCAAAAGTCTGTCGGATTTCAAGAGTAAGTGACGTGTAAGAGACCGAAACCTGAAGGGCAAACTTTTCGATTTCTTGTCTGTTCCAAACAAACGTAACAAACCAAGATCCTGCAGTGCTGTTGCCTCGGTCGATTTTTTTCAAGGGCGCAAAAATAAATTCTCGAATGATGGTTGAGCAGAAAGAATCGCAATTTTCATCTTATCACCCACTGACAGGCAGCATTTTGTTACTGATATCTTATTTTTTCTCGCAGAAGTACCATCCTATTTCGACACCATTTTTCAACATCTTCTGGAAGTTTACAATCAGGTTAAGTCATCGAAAGTCAGCGAACCACCAGTCAGTTTGTTCCTCTGTGACGGCTTCTCAAGAGACCTACAGAAATCGCCGACAACAGTAGATAACAAGCCACAATGCAAACTACCCAGTTTGGTCCCAGGCAACCTCTCGATGGATCCACTGAGACCAACAAACGTTTGGTTTGGGTCCAATGGAACTAATTCGGGAGCCCATCATCACAACCACTCAGTTTCTTCGTCAAGTTCAGTAAGTTTATGTGTGCCACCATCGAAAAAAAAAACAGAAGTTATTCACAACATAATGGTCACAAAAATAGTCCAAAAAACGGTCAACTGAGGCCTGTTTCTTCCTAAATTTTGCTTCTGTCACACATCATAACCTTTTTTGACTGAAATATTAATGACAAGCAAAGGGATTCATACGCATTGCTTTATGGCAGATCAATAGAAAAGACATTTACGGGCACTTTGCTGGCTTGAAAAATCTCCTGTTTACTTACAGATGGGATAACTGGAAAAAATAGTATTAATAGCCCAAAATAAATAGTGCTCCAAAACAGTCTCGGGCAAAAAAACACTGGAAACGGTGCATTAGGCTGCAGAGTCTACAAAATTCTACGCCTTGACACTAATTCGGAAGGCCAGTCACCCGCAACATTCATCCACTC